>OU342737.1:153724622-153799622 GCA_910589765.1 Avena atlantica
TACTAAATGACTTGATCTTTATGCTACGCTTATCTATAGGAGTATGTCCACCATATCATTCTCCTAACGATATGATCTTGCTGTTAATAACCCTCAATGTTCATGATAGGGAAACCACAATCATTTATAACCAACAAGCTAGTATTATAAAGAGGCTTTACTAGGGACTCTATTTTAGTTACAATCACACAAGTATTAATGTTCCTTGTTAATACTATTATAGCATGAATGTAAACATTTATCATAAACACAAAGATATAATAATAAACTATATTTATTATTGCCTCTAGGCATATCTCCAACAGTCTCCCACTTGCACTAGTCATCTAATCTAGATTACATGGTAATATACAGAACACCCATGGCAGTTTGGTGTTGGTCATGTTTTGTCCTTGAGAGAGGTTTAGTCAACAGATCCACCACATTCAGATTTGTGTGTACTTTGCAAATATTTATGTCCCCATCTTGGACATGTTCTCGAATAGCGTGAAAACGTAGCTTAATGTGCTTGAGCTTCTTGTGTGACCTTGGTTCTTGCGCATTGGCTATCGCGCCCATGTTATCACAGTAGATTGACATTGGGTCCAGCGCACTAGGAACCACACCGAGCTCTGTAATGAACTCTTTCATCCATATTGCTTCTTGTGAAGCCTCCGAAGCAGCCATGTATTCCGATTCAGTTGAAGATCTCGCCACAACGCTTTGCTTTGCACTCCTCCAGCTAACTGCTGCACCATTAAAAGTAAATACTTATCCAGATTGTGATTTAGAATCATCCGGATCGGTGTTGCAACTAGCATCGGTGTAACCATTAACAACGAGCTGTTCATCACCTCCATAAGAAAGAAACCATATCCTTAGTTCTTCTCAAGTACTTAAGGATGTTTTTGACCGCTGTCCAATGATCCATCCTGGATCAACTTTGATATTGCTAGTTAAACTAAAGCATATGCAATGTCGGGTCTAGTACATAGCATGGCATACATCAGAGATCCTATGGCTGAGGCATAGGGAGTTTTACTCATCCTTTCTCTATCTTTTCTGCCGTTGTCGGACTTGAGTTTTACTCAAGGTCGTATTGGGCACATGGGCAAGAACCCTTTTGCTATCTTTCATTCCAAACCTCTTTAGAACTTTGACCAAATATGTACTTTGTGGCAATGATATTAGGCGTCTCGATCTATCTCTATAAATCTTTATGCCTAATATATAAGCTGCTTCGCCAAGATCCTTCATTGAAAAACTATTATTCAAATATTCCTTGATACTTTTAAGAAGGTCTACATCATTCCCAATCAACAATATGTCATCTACATATAGTATTAAGAATGCTACAGAACTCCCACTCACTTTCTTGTAAATACAAGCTTCTCCATAAGTTTGTATAAAACCAAAACTTTTGATTACCTTATCAAAATGTTGATTCCAACTTCGGGATGCTTGCTTCAATCCATAGACGGACCGTTGAAGTTTGCATACCTTGTTAGCATCTTTAGGATCGACAAAACCTTTGGGTTGCATCATATACAACTCTTCATCAATGTCTCCATTAAGGAATGTTGTTTTGACATCCATCTGCCATATCTCATAATCATAATATGCAGCGATTGCTAACATAATCCTCACGGACTTTAGCTTCGCTACAGGTGAGAAGGTCTCATCGTAGTCAACTCCTTGAATTTATCGAAACCCTTTGCAACAAGTCGAGCTTATAGACAGTAACATTACCATCAGCATCTGTTTTCTTCTTGAAAATCCATTTGTTCTCGACAGCCTTCCGGCCATCCGGTAAGTCCACCAAAGTCCATACTTGGTTTTCGTACATGGATCCAATCTCGGATTTCATGGCTTCTTGCCATTTATTGGAATCTGGGCTCATCATCGCTTCCTCATATGTCGCAGGGTCATCGGCGTTGTCCACCAACAGACACTCATAACGGGATCATACAATCTGAGTGGTACGAGTTCTCGTTGACCTGCGAGGCTCAGTAGCAACTACAACTGAAGTTTCATGATCATCATCATTAGCTTCCTCTCTTATTGGTGTAGGCGCCACAGGAACTACTTTCGGTGCTGTGCTACTCGCAAGTTCGAGAGAAGGTTCAACAAACTCGTCGAGTTTCTACTTTCCTTCCAGTCACTTCTTTCGAGAGAAATTCCTTCTCTAGAAAGGATCCATTCTTGGCAACGAAGATTTTGCCTTCGGATCTATGATAGAAGGTATACCCAATAGTTTCCTTCGGGTATCCTATGAAGACGCATTTTTCCGCTTTGGGTTCAAGCTTGTCCGGCTGTAACTTCTTTACATAGGCTTCGCAACCCCAAACTTTAGGAACGACAATTTAGGTTTCTTCCCAAACCATAATTCATACGGTGTCGTTTCAACGGATTTAGATGGTGACCTATTTAAAGTGAATGCGGCTGTTTCTAATGCATAACCCCAAAATGATAGCGGTAAATCTGTAAGTGACATCATAGAACGAACCATATCTAAGAGAGTTCGATTACGAAGTTTGGACACACCATTACGCTGTGGTGTTCCCGGCGGTGTCAATTGTGAAAGTATTCCGCATTTCTTCAAATGCTTGCCAAACTCGTAACTTAGATATTCACCTCCACGATCAGAACGTAGAAATTTAATCTTCTTGTTACGTTGATTCTCTACCTCACTTTGAAATTCCTTAAACTTCTCAAAAGTTTCGGACTTATGTTTCATGAAATAGATATACCCATATCTACTCAAGTCATCCGTGAAGGTAAGAACATAACAATAACCACCGCGCGATGCTACACTCATTGGACCACACACATCGGTATGTATGATTTCCAATAAGTCCGTAGCTTGCTCCATCATACCAGAAAATGGAGTCTTAGTCATTTTACCCATCAGACATGCTTCGCATCTTTCAAGTGATTCGAAATCAAGTGATTCAAGAAGTCCATAGGAATGGAGTTTCTTCATACGCTTCACTCCAATGTGACCAAGACGATAGTGCCACATATAGGTCGAGTTATCGCTTGATTTCAAACGTTTAGCCTCAATGTTATTAATATGTGTATTTCCACTATCGAGATTCAATAAGAATAGACCATCTATCAAAGGTTCATGTGCATAAAACATATTACTCATATAAATCGAACAACCATTATTCTCGGATTTAAACAAGTAACTGTCTCGCAATAAACAAGATCCTGATATAATGCTAATGCTTATCGCAGGCATCAAATAAAAATTATTTAGGTATAAAACTAATCCCGATGGTAGATGAAGGGGTAGCGTGCCGACCGCGATCACATCAACCTTTGATCCGTTTCCCACGTGCATCGTCACCTCGATCTTCGCTAGCTTTCGTTTATTCTGCAACACCTGTTTCGAGTTACAAATATGAGCAACCGAACCAGTATCAAATACCCAGGCACTACTATGAGTACTAGTGAGATACACATCAATAACATGTATATCGGATATACCTTTCTTCTTGATGTTGCCGTTCTTCAAATCCGCCAAGTACTTTGGGCAATTCCGCTTCCAGTGACCTTCTCCCTTGCAGTAAAAGCACTCAACCAGGCTTAGGTCCAGCTTGGTCTTCTTTGTTGGGTGGTAACTTTCTTACCACCCTTCTTGAAGTGTCCCTTTGCTTAGACTTTCCTTTCTTGAATTTGGTGGTCTTATTGACCAACAACACTTGGTGCTCTTTCTTGATCTCCACTTCTGTAGATTTCAACATGGCAAAGAGTTCTGGCAACGTTTTGTTCATGTTCTGCATGTTGTAGTTCATCACAAAGTTCTTGTAACTTGGTGGTAGTGATTGGAGGACACGATAAATCCCCAAAGCATTAGGAATCACTATACCCAAGCTTTGAAGTTTGTTTGCGTGCCCAGACATCTTAAGCACATGCTCACTAACGGAGCTGCCTTCTTCCATCTTGCCGTTAAAGAACTTTTCAGAAGCCTCATGGCTCTCAATTGCCGCATGAGTCTCAAAAATCAATTTGAGATCCTCGACAATATCATATGGGTCTGAATTCTCAAACCTTTTCTGAAGCTCCTATTCTAAACCATACAAGATAGCACACTGAACTGTGGAGTACTGAGTCTTCCGAGTGAGGTAAACATTCTTTACTTCATCGGTAGCATCAGCTGCAGGCGGGTCACCCAGCGGTGCATCCAGCACATAGGTCAAATTACCAGCTGTGAGGACAATCCTCAAATTGCGGAACCAATCCGCGAAGTTTCTTCCATTGTTTTTCAACTTTTCTTTCTCTAGGAACGCATTAAAATTGATGGTAGGGGCTGCCATTGGTCTACAACATATTTGCAATAGTTTAGACTAAGTTTATGACAAATTGAGTTCAAATTAATAATAAAATTAATCTAGGTGAACTCCCACTCAAAACAATATCCCTCACATTGTTTTAGTGATCACACGAACCAAATCCACCACATCAACACCGATCATCACGAGAGTTGATATAGTTTCAATGGCGAACAATCGACATGTTCATCATATCTACTATATGATTCATGCTTTACCTTTCGGTGATCCGTGTTCCGAGACCATGTCTGTACATGCTAGGCTCGTCAAGATCAAACCTTAGCTTCCGCATGAGCAAAACTGGCTTGCTCATGTTGTATACACTTGCGGAATCTAACACACCCGATCATCACGTGGTGCTTCGAAACAACAAGCTTTAGCAACGGTGCTAACTAAGGGTGAACACTTTATGACTTGAAATTCATGTGCATGAGGGATCATCTTAAATGCTACCATCGTCTACTAAGCAATAAAGATGCATAAAGGATTAACATCACATGTAATTCATAATATGTGATATGATATGGCCTTTCTTCTTGTGCTTCCGATCTCCATCTTCAAGCACGAACATGATCTCCATCATCACCGGCATTGCATCAAGGTCAATGACGCTTCTCCATGGTTGTCCACCGGCTTCAACTATTACAACTACTTTGAATAGACACGCGGGTCTTAACATAAATTAAAGACAACCATATGGCTCCTGCCGGTTGCCAACTTACAATAAGGAACATTGCATACATCAAATATAATCACAATCATGTCCATATCACATCACTGCACACCCCTGAAAACAAAGTTAGACGCCTCTACTTTCTTTGCATATTTTACGTGGTTTGGGGCTTTCAATAAGTGTCGTTCTAACTTACACAACATGACCACAACATTGATACTAGTATTGTTAATCACCCGTTGTAAATTGGATCTTAACTATGCTAGGAGAAACAGGCACCCGCAAAGCCACTTATGCAATACAAGTTGTATGTCAAGCGTGGAGCAAGTCTCATGAACGATGTCATGTAAGGTTAGCCCGGGCCGCTTCATCCCAACATCCCGCAAGATGCAAAGTACACAAGAAGCAATCGACAATAAAAGCATCAACGCCCACAATGACCATTGTGTTCTACTCGTGCAACAGATCTACATATAGACACGGCTATGATACCACTATAGGGTTTCGTAGCATGGAAAACAAAAAATTTCTATCGCATACAAACAAACAAGCTAAGATCTATCTACTACATTGTAGCAACGAGTCGATGGAATAACTCACCCTCGAAGATTCCAAAGTGTTTAACGAGAGCGGATTCTCGTGGGTGATGTAGTCGTACTCTTCCCGATCTCAAGATCGCGTAGACGATCCTTCCGGCGCTGCATTCCGGCAGCGCTTCTGCAGTCGGTCACACGTTCGGTACTCGACGAAGACCTTCCTCTCCCTTTTTCCAGAAGGCAGCGGAGGTTGCAACACTCTCCTCATGATTCCGGCAGCACAACGGCGTGGTACCAGAAGTAGAGGGGAGATCTCGCAGGGCTTCGCCTTAAGCCGGAGCGAGTATGGTGGACTATGAGAGATCCCTCGACGATCTAGGGTTTAGACACGCCGAGGAGGGGCCCAGGCCGGCGGCTAGGGTTTGACCTAGGCGGCGGCGACGAGTGCCCTAGGGACGGCGGCGGCTATGGAGGCGGCGGCGGCTTGGGGCTAGGGTTTAGAGGTAGGGAACTTGTGTGTCTAGGAGGGGAGCCCTGCCCCTCCTCTTATAGGTGGAGGGAGGTGCACCAGGGGAGGGGAGTCCCTCCCCAAATATGACCCAAGGTGGGCCGGCGGTGGAGGTGGAGGGACTCCTCCCCAACTCGGATTCCACCTCCCCTCCACTTCCCAAAATTAGCCGTTTGACTTTCAAATTGGCGTTTGACTTTTCAAACAAGGATTTGATTAAATCCTCTATTTTGTTCAGCGATGACACTTAGTACATGATGCAATCATACCAACTTGATATAACACATTCATGTACCCTTCCCCTTCGGAGTGCCGGACATTCCGGAACCTTCTAGAACATTCCCGATGAAAACACCGGAACCATTCTCCAACTCCGAAACAAGACTTTCCTTATATGAATCTTATTCTCCGGACCATTTCGGATCTCCTCGTGATATCCCGAATCCCATTCGAGACTCCGAACAACATTCGGACTCTTTCTCATCATTCCATAACTACTCAAACAACGTCAAATCCTTAAGCGTGTCTCCCTACGGTTCGTGAATTACGCGGACATGATCGAGACACTTCTCCGAACAATAACCAATACAGGAATCTGGAAATTCATATGGCTCCCACATATTTCTACGATTACTTTGCGATCGAATGAACCACTTACATACGATACCAATTTCCCTTTGTCTCACGATAGTTTACTTATCCGAGGTTATGATCGTCGGTATCTCTGCATACCTAGTTCAACCTCGTTACTGATAAGTACTCTTTTCTCGTTCCCGTGATATGTGATCCCTTGTGATCCAGTCACATGCTTGCAAGCTAATTGGATGACATTTCACCAAGAGGGCCTAGAGTATATCTATCCGTCATATGGATGGACAAATCCCACCCTTGATCCATGTGTCTCAACCAATACTTTCCGAACACTCAATGCCACCTTTATAGCCACCCAGTTACGGTGTGGTGTTTGATGTCATCAAAGCATCCATCCGGTAAAGGTGATATGCATGATCTCATGGTCGAAGGAATTAGGTTACTATGTATCAGAAAGCATATAGCAATTGAACTATTAAAATGACTTGATCTTTATGCTACGCTTATCTATAGGAGTATGTCCACCATATCATTCTCCTAACGATATGATCTTGTTGTTAATAACATCTCAATGTTCATGATATGGAAACCACAATCATTTATTAACCAACAAGCTAGTATTATAAAGAGGCTTTACTAGGGACTCTATTTTAGTTTACAAATCACACAAGTATTAATGTTTCCTGTTAATACTATTATAGCATGAATGTAAACATTTATCATAAACACAAAGATATAATAATAACTACATTTATTATTTCCTCTAGGGCATATCTCCAACAATCCCATCATCCCGCAAGATGCAAAGTACACAAGAAGCAATCGACAACGAAAGCATCAACGCCCACAATGACCATTGTGTTCTACTCGTGCAACAGATCTACATATAGACACGGCTCTGATACCACTATTGTGGTTCGTAGCATGGAAAACAAAAAAATTCTACCGCATACAAACAAACAAGCCAAGATCTATCTACTAGATTGTAGCAACGAGTCGATGGAATAACTCACCCTCGAAGATTCCAAAGTGTTTAACGAGAGCGGATTCTCGTGGGTGATGTAGTCGTACTCTTCCCGATCTCAAGATCGCGTAGACGATCCTTCCGGCGCTGCGTTCCGGCAGCGCTTCAGTAGTCGGTCACACGTTCGGTACTCGACAAAGACCTTCCTCTCCCTTGTTCCAGCAGGTAGCGGAGGTTGTAGCACTCTCCTCGTGATTCCGGCAGCACAACGGCGTGGTACCGGAAGTAGAGGGGAGATCTCGCAGGGCTTCGCCTTAAGCCGGAGCGAGTATGGTGGACTATGAGAGAGAGCCTCGGCGATCTAGGGTTTAGATGCACCAAGGAGGAGCAAGGTCGGCGGCTAGGGTTTGCCTAGGCGGCGGCGGCAGCAGGAGGTGGTGGCGCCGGCGGCTAGGATTAGGGTTTGCGGGGCGTGGTGTTGTGTGCTTGGAGGGGCATCCCTGCCCCTCCTTATATAGGTGGAGGGGGCGCGCCAAGGGGAGGGGAGTCCCTCCCCAACTCGGTATCCAAGTGGGCCGGCGGTGGAGGGAGGGAACTCCTCCCCAAGTAGGTTTCCTACTCTCCCTCCACCTCACAAAATAGCCGTTTGACTTTTCAAATTGGCGTTTGACTTTTCAAACTAGGATTTGATTAAACCCTTTATTTTGTTCAGCGATGACACCTAGTACATGATGCAATCATTCCAACTTGTTATGACACATTCATTGTACCCTTCCTCCGGAGTGTCGAACATTCCGGAACCTTCTAGAACATTCCGATGAAAAACACCGGAACCATTCTCCAACCCCGAAACAGGACTTTCCTTATATGAATCTTATTCTCCGGACCATTCCGGATCTCCTCGTGATATCCCAGATCCCATCCGAGACTTTGAAAAACATCCGGTCTCTTACTCATCATTCCATAACTACTCAAACAACGTCGAATCCTTAAGTGTGTCTCCCTACGGTTCGTGAATTATGCGGACATGATCGAGACACTTCTCCGAACAATAACCAATAGAGGAATCTGGAAATTCATATGGATCCCACATATTTCTACGATTACTTTGCGATCGAATGAACCACTTACATACGATACCAATTTCCCTTTGTCTCACGATAGTTTACTTATCCGAGGTTATGATCGTCGGTATCTCCACATACCTAGTTCAACCTCGTTACTGATAAGTACTCTTTTCTCGTTCCCGTGATATGTGATCCCTTGTGAGCCAGTCACATGCTTGCAAGCTAATTGGATGACATTCCACCGAGAGGGGCCCAGAGTATATCTATCTGTCATATGGATGGACAAATCCCACTCTTGATCCATGTGTCTGAACCAATACTTTCTGAACACTCAATGCCACCTTTATAGCCACCCCGTTACGGTGTGGTGTTTGATGTCATCAAAGCATCCTTCTTGTGAAGGTGATATGCATGATCTCATGGTCGAAGGAATTAGGTTACTATGTATCAGAAAGCATATAGCAATTGAACTATTAAAATGACTTGATCTTTATGCTACGCTTATCTATAGGAGTATGTCCACCATATCATTCTCCTAACGATATGATCTTGTTGTTAATAACATCTCAATGTTCATGATAGTGAAACCACAATCATTTATTAACCAACAAGCTAGTATTTATAAAGAGGCTTTACTAGGGACTCTATTTTAGTTTACAAATCACACAAGTATTAATGTTTCCTTGTTAATACTATTATAGCATGAAAGTAAACATTTATCATAAACACAAAGATATAATAATAACTATATTTATTATTGCCTCTAGGGCATATCTCCAACAGCGTGACGTCTAGAAGCTGGCCGGGCGAGTCGCGGCTCTCAGTCGCTTCATCCCCCGGTTAGGCGAGAAGGCGATGCCCCTCTACCGCCTAATGCGCAAGAACCCCACCTTCCAGTGGGACAAGGAGGCATACGACGCGCTCCACGCTCTCAAGGAGGTGCTACTCGTAGCACCGCTACTCGCCACCCCCGTCGACAAGGAACCCATGCTGGTCTATGTCGCGGCTTCTGAACGCGTCATCAGCGCCGTCATGGTCGTCGAGCGGCCAGAGGAAGGAAAGGAGCGCCCGATGCAGCGACCAGTGTCCTACATTAGCGAGGTCCTCACCGAGTCGCGCCAGCGCTACCCGCAATACATAAATTGGTATACGCGGTCTTCAAAGCACAGCGGCGACTACCGCACTACTTCCAGGAGCACCCGATAACGGTCGTCTCCTCAGCACCGTTGCAGGACATCATCCGCAATCGTGAGGCGACCGAGCGAGTCGCCAAGTGGGCCGTCGAGATTGGCGTCCACAACATCAAGTACGAGCCACACAAAGCGATCAAATCGCAGGCTCTCACTGACTTCCTCGCTGATTGGGAGGAGGCCCAGCAGCCAGAGAAGCTGCCATACCTCCACTATTGGAACCTACATTTCGACGGCTCCAAGAACACAGACGGTGCAGGAGCGGGGATCGTGCTAACATCTCCGAAGGGCGACAAGCTCCGCTACGTCCTCTACCTCGATTTCACCCCCTGAACCAATAACATGGCCGAGTACAAGGCACTACTCCATGGCATGCGCGCCACCAAAGAGATGAACGTCAATCGCATGCGCTGCTACGGGGATTCCGACCTCGTCGTCGGGCAAGTCGACGGCACCTGCGACGTTGTCTCCCCCACCATGGCAGCATACCGCCAAGCAGTGGACTAGCTGGGTGGACACTTCGCAGGCTACTCTGTTGAGTGGATCGACATGCGGAAGAACGAGGAGGCCGACGCACTCTCTCACATCGGCTCGGCTCGACTCGAACCACCCGTCGGCGTCTTCCTTGACACCATCACCAAACCTTCTGTCTCTCTCCCAAGAGAGATCGACATCGGAATCCCGCTGCAACCAGAGGCAGCCCTGGTCGAACTAATCGACGAGCCAAGCGACTGGACCGCACCATACGTCGCCTACCTGGAAGGGGGCACCCTGCCCGCGGATGAAATGGAGGCCCAGATGATAACACGCCGCTGCAAATCCTTTGTCATCAACAACGGCGAGCTCCACAAGCGCAGCGTGACCGGCGTGTTTCAACGCTGCGTTCAACCCGCTGAAGGACGCAAAATCTTCCAAAACATCCACTCCGGCGACTGCGGCCACCACGCCGGCGCCCGTTCCCTAGTCGCAAAGGCTATGTGACACGGATTCTACTGGCTCACCGCACACGCAGACGCCGTCGACATCGTCCAGCGGTGCGTCGGATGCCAAAAATACGCCAACCAGACCCACGTGCCGAGCTCGGCGCTCAAGACAATCCCCATCACCTGGCCGTTCGCCGTATGGGGCATGGACATGGTAGGCCCCTTCAAGAAGGCCCCCTCCGGCTTCACCCACCTCCTAGTCGCAGTCGACAAATTCACAAAATGGGTGGAGGCCAAGCCAGTCCACAAATGCGACGGGAAGACCGCCACCAAGTTCCTACGCGAGCTCATGTATCGCTACGGGTTCCCAAATAGCATCATCACGGACAACGGCACCAACTTCGCCAAAGGAGCCATGGTCGAGTTCTGCGAGGAACACCACATTCGACTAGACCTCGCCTCAGTCGCCCATCCGGAGTCCAATGGCCAGGCGGAACGCGCCAATCAGAGCATCCTCCGTGGCCTGAAGCCACGGCTCCAAGTCCCACTTGAGCGCACCGCCGGGTGCTGGGTCGAGGAGCTACCCTCCGTCGTCTGGGGCATCCGCACCTCCGTCAACAGGTCGACAGGATTCACCCCCTTCTTCATGGTGTACGGCGCCGAGGCAGTCATGCCCACCGACCTCGAGCATGATTCACCAAGGGTGGTCAACTATACGGAGGCCACAAACGAACTCGCACGACAAGACGGAGTCGACTAGATCGATGAGGCACACGAACTAGCTCGCTCCCGCACTGCCATCTACCACCAAGGGCTCTGCCGCTACCATAGTCGGCGAGTAAGGACTCGCACTTTCCAGGAAGGCGACCTGGTACTGCGCCTAATCCAAGACAAGAAGGGCATGCACAAGCTCTCCCCCCCTTGGGAGGGACCATTCACCATCGGGCGAGTCCTGGGCAACGACGCCTACTACGTCACCGACGTCCGAGGAGACGGAAAACTCGACGTCAAGAGGCCATGGAATGTAAACCTCCTACGGAAGTTCTACCCCTAGAACTCCATACATGTACTCTCCACCCGCTATGAAATAAAACAGATCGGTTACCGAAAATTGTGTCTGCTCTTCGTGTCTTGTGCCACTCGCACTCGTAATAACAGCGTTATGCTATTAGCAGAAGTCAACCTCTGGTAAAGCGACCGGCACAACCAGGTAGTGCGGTACGAGGGCACTGGGAAACTCCAGGCCTCGTAACATCCACGAAAAACGCTAACCCGGAGCCCCATTGGAGTCGCCTAGCTCGACTGGCTCACCGAGCCAAGACAACTGCATTCGCTCCTCACAGCGACTAAGTCCTCCGCATCCTTGGCGCAGCGACTCGAACGGCCAAGTACCACGCTCGGGGACTGACACCCAGCCAAATACGAGCGACTAGGGAAAAACGCCAAGTATGAGAGCGCGCCCAAGACTCTCCATGCGACTGATCCTCCGGATCAGGCAGGAGCGATGCGCTTACAATGACGCGCTTAGTCCTCACCTACCTTGGGGCTGCGACTAGAACCACCAAGTACCACGTTCGGGGACTCGGCAACCCGACCTCGTTTGCGCACGAAAAAACGGTCAAGTAAAGAGCACCCCTGGGAGTCGCCATGCGACTGGCTCTCCGAGCCATGGCGAGTCGACCTCAACTCATTAAAAGTTAACAAACATACAACAACGAGGTAAACCCCATAAAAAGGGCGGATGCGCTCGGGGACTCGCTCAATCAAAATCCAAAAACGCAAAACGAATGACAAAATAACACGAGTTTCCTTTATAGCAGCACAAATTTGTTCCACATACAAGTAAAGTTAAATATTTATTTTGCACTAATGCCCAAGGGCACAACACTTCTACTCCGCAGGTTTTGACGCAGACGCGCCACCGTCCCTGCGGCTGCGGATGAAGGGCACGTACGGGTTCGACGGGTACGTCGTCAGCTCGCCCGCCATCGCCGCACGGAACGGCTGGTCGACCTTGAAGTCCCGATGCTTCGGTTCAGGATCATTGGGAGCGACAATCGTCTCCTGATAGGGGATGAGGTCGCCCATCGCCCAAACGCGATCGGAGTACACCGCGGCCCGGTCCGTCAGCTTCAGCACCTCGGCAATCTCCACAGAGCCCGTTGACGAGGGGTAGCCGCTCGTGACATCGTCGAGGTCGAAATCCTCCGGGAAGTGGGCAAGCCCACGGCTGAGCGTCGTCGCCGCCCCACGCCGGAAGGCCGACCGCGTCATGAACTCGACGACTGACGGAGCCTTTTCCAGGTAGCGCCATACCTCGACAAGGTCGCTGGGGATTACCTCCGTGGGCGATATCTCCTGAAGATACGCTCGAAGGCAAGTCGCAGACAATGCGGCTGAGTCGACCAGGGTGGTCACACATTGCCGCGCGTCGTATGACTGCGCTTCCTCCGTGTTATCAGTGATCCAACCTGCGGCACAGAAGCAAGCAGTGAGCAAACCAACGACATCACAATACAGTTATTGCATGTAGAGGGAAGAAGAAGGAAGGTTTACCAATTAGCGGTCGGCAAAGGTCCGTGATGAAGCTTTGAAGAGAAGAGAAGTCGTTATGCAGCCCAGCAACGAGCGCGTCAGACACTTTCCGCTCTTCAGCGGTAGAAGTTACAGCAGCTTTCGCTCTCCCTTCCGCTGAGCTCGCTTCCGCTCTCGCCTCCTTAAGCTCACGCTCCAGGTCAGCGACTCGTTTTTCGGCCGTGCTCAAAGCGGGCTGAGCTGCCGTCAAGTCACCCACCGGGACAAGGCCTCGGTGGGCCTCCTTCACCTCGGCCGCAACCACTTGAAGCTCCTTGTTCGTCTCCTCGACGGCAACGAGCTCCTTCTCCAAGCGACACTTTGCAGCAAGCCGTTCGGCCGATTTGCGCTGCAGGCCCTGCGCATAAACTGCAGCGTCAACAACAATGAAATTCCTAAGTGCCCACCCGCTGAAATTCAGCGACTAGGCACTCGAGGACTGGACAATGAAATTCTTAAGTGCCCACCCGCTGAAATTCAGCGACTAGGCACTCGGGGACTGGACAATGAAATTCCTAAGTGTCCACTCTCTGAGATTCAGCGACTAGGCACTCGGGGACTAGACAATGAAATTCCTAAGTGCTCACTCTCTGAGATTCAGCGACTAAGCACTCGGGGACTGGATGATATAAAAATATTAAGAATCCGACCACTGAATTTCAGTGGCCCGATCCTCGGGGACTGGACATACCTGGATGGCAGCGCCTAGCATGCCGTGAAGTTCCAGCGCATCCATCGACGCAAGCACGACCAGAGTATGGCCGCGACGTTGCTCGACTTCCGCCTCGGCGACCCCAGGCATCCGGCTCGCTAGCACCGAGGAACTCGCTGCGGCTGCCTTCACCATGAAGTGAGGGAAGGTCGCTGCAGATGCCGCTGCGCCACTCGAAGTCGGCTTGGCCACGTCGGGTGAGTCTGCAGTCACCATATGTTGTGACCCAACACCCTCCTTGGTATTCGAGGCCACTTCTGTTGCAGTCAGAGGATCGCTCGGAGCAACCGTCTGATCATCAGAGACCGTGACGACTTTGTCCTCCTTCGTCCTCTTGACGCCTTCGGCGGGAGCAGCGACCTCGTCGGTTTCCTTTTCCATGAGGAATCGGCCGACACCTCGAAGGCGACTGGCGGAACCTTGTCCACAGAAGGATGGCCGATCTTTTTAACACCAGTACTGTAAAATGGTTTGGTGAATAAGACTGTCTGATCAAAACATAGAACACGTAGATGAGTAAGGGACAGAGCAGCACTCACTTGGCGACTGGCAGGAACCGTAGACCGGTGCGGATACTGGCCGGCTTCTCCAGCTCGGGCCCTAACCTCCGAGTAAGGCCCGCCTCGAACACGTCGTGTGCCCAAGACACCGACGGCTTCTTCGAAGATGAAGCCGCAGCAGGAGCCTCCGCGGTAATAGCTGCGGGAGCACCCCTTGGTGGCGAGGCCCCTGCGGTTGGAGCAGCCCCCAAGTTAACGACTGGGGCGAATGGCGGTGGTAATGATGCCAGCGGCGCTTCATCCCTGGGGGCGGCAGTGCATGTTGCCGCGGTCGCGTGTGCCGCTGCGTTCTCAGCCGAGCTGGTGGCGTCGGAGCTGCTCGCAGATCAGGGCAGAGATATCGGCTTCGCTGGCTTCGTCTTCTTCTTCGGCGAAGCTTTCTTATTCTTCTTTGACGGCGTGGCCTCGTGATGTGAGGTGTGTTCGGGAAGCTCGTCGTCGTCATCGTCGTGGGGCTCGAGGCTCTTACTCGCTTCGAGCTCGCACTGGTGTTGCCCGCGAGTTTTGCGAACCGTGGGGGCAGCAACCTCCACGGGCTCGTCTTCTTCGTCGTCGTCATCGTCGCCTCGAGTTCTCGTCATCTGTGGGTGGAAGCCACCCTTCCACCACTTGGAACAACTGCAACAAGAACAAACAAATGTAGCATGACCGCGAATGCACAAGATGCGACTGCGAGTGTTAACGGAATGACAGCTTACCGTTGGAGCTGGGCGCCTTGCAGTATAAGGGGCGACCCCGGCCTTTGCGTCGAGGTACACGGCCTGGGTAATCTTCTTCAGGGCCTGCGTATAATCGTTGAGTCTCCACTCAACGAGGCAAGAGTTCGTCGGGTCGTCCTTACACGTATATTCATACATATAGTGGTCGCGGTTGGCCAAGGGCACGAGCCGCCGCCCAAGCCAGCAGTTGTAGAGTTTGATGGTCTGGAGGCCTTTCTTCTTCAGGCCACGGATGGTTTGCAACATTTCGTCAACAACCATCCGCTGATCCAGCGGGAGTTTGTCGACCTGGAGCCGACGTGGCTCGGGCCGGTCGGCGGAGTATCTTGGAAGCACCACTTCATCGCCTGGAGTCGACTCGGTGACGTAGAACCAAAACTTCTTCCATTCATTCGCCGCCTTGGCGGGAAGCATTAGATCGAAGAACGATGTCTTCGACTTCAGCTGGAACGTCAGGCCGCCCGCGGCTAGCATCGGACCGCCCGTCTCCTCGCGGCTGATTCTCCCGTGGAACAAGTCTTGCCACAGGAGAAAATAGGTCCTGCAGCCCAGATAGCACTCGCAGAACACCACGAAAATGGCGAGCTGCTCGATACTATGCGGACCCAGATCCGATGGTTGGATTCCGTAGTAGGCGCAGAAATGCCGGAAGAAGAGGGAAGTTGGAAAGCCCAGCCCCCGCTCCAGGTGGCTGGTGAAGCAGATGAACTCCCCCTCGCGCGGATCCGAAATCGCTTCTCCGGCCGCGGGGATGCGCCATCTACCGACGCGGAGGATCCCTGCCTCCTCGAAAGATGCTAGCAGCGCTTTAGTACATTTGGATCTGCCCCATGGCTCGGTGGAGGGGGCCATCGGATGGGAGTTCGTGGAGGTCGGGGCTCTCGGGAGTGTTCCGATCGCTGCGAGGAATGGGGAGACGGAGATATGCGAGATCGGAGGAAGTGGAAGAAGCGTTTCCCTGGTCGTCCCTCACTCCTTTTATATAGCGGTTGTTACCCGCCATTTCCAGGAGCCGTTATTACGCGGTGATTACGCCGAAGTTACCGTTGGGGTTACCCAACGGCTAGTTTGACCACAATTGACGGTCCAACTTCATCTACTCGATTCGTTACTCCCGGTGACTCGACGATTCACCGACCTGATCGCTATAACAGCGACTAAGTACTCGCCGACCCGATCGCTATAACAGCGACTAAGTACTCGCTGACCCGATCGCTATAACAGCGACTAAGTATTCTCCGACTCGTTCGCCGAGCTGCGACGCGATTGGTCGCCGTTATTGCGACCAAAATGACTAGTTCTTTCCTTTGTTCAGGAGTCTGGCGCCGATTCGACTAGGCGTCCGCATTGGACCCGCATACTCCGACTGCCAGCAAACACCTGCGACAAATCAACGACGGCCTCGGGGACTACTGATGGGGATATGTCTACCAGGGTATACCCAGCAGGGCGTTTCCCGCTGGCCCAAGCCGCCAGCGACTGGGCCTGTAGGGCGGCGACTGGATCAAGACTTGGCATGGACTCAGGCGACTGGAAGCTGAAGGCCCAGAAGTGTAGCTAGGCTCAGTCGGACTAGGTCATAGAACCTCCGAATCCTTAACCAATTCGGTTGTAATCTGTAAACCCTAGCGAGGTGAGCCTATATAAACCTCCTTAGGGGATGCATAGGGGATACGTTCCATCATACATCCAAGCGACTCGCCACCTAGTCGTCGAGCTCGCCCCATTATACTCTCACCATAATACAATCTAGCAGGAGTAGGTCTTTACCCTCCGGGGGGGCGAACCTGGGTAAATCCTTGTGTCTCCGTCCTCATCTCGCACCGCAGATGCCGCCCTTGCCCCATGTTCTACTACTCGTTGCCGATTGCAGCATCTGCCGTGGTCATTCTCACGACACGAATGTAGAAACGTACGGTGAAGGAGAGACAGGAACGGAATAGAAAGGGAATAGAATCGAATCGTTATTTCACTTCTCAATGGCACCGACGGGTAATTTCCTCTCTTTTTCCAGAACGCAATGCAGTGGAACCTGGGTCTGTATAGCTTTCGTTTTACACGGTGAAAATCTACAACGTTTTGAAATCCAGCCCGGTTGTCAAACTCGTTTGGTTGAGATTTTGGCTTCCACGACACGAATTTGTTGGAAAAATCTCAACCAAACAAACCCTACGTTTGACTTAGAGCCTGAAGATTGTACGTGCTCTCCGACTCTGGCCCATGGGCCTTTGTTTTCTACTCCCTCTATTTTAAAATATAAAATGTTTTAGCTTTGTGAAGCAAATGAATCTAAACTATTTTTTAGTATATAGGTTTACTTAAATTTGAAATGAATCTAGACACTCAAAAAAGTCTAGATACATTTTTTTTCACAAACCTAAAACATCGGGGGGATAGGGGGAGTAGGCTACTAACTCACTGATAACACAAACGACAATCAATTAGAGGAGTTTCACGTATTTCTTTGCAAAAGAGATTTTTTAAAAGATGGTAAAGAAAAATGAAATAATTATATTTACATGCAATTTTACTATTCCTTCCATTTAGAAATAAGTATCATAGATTTGCCTAAATATACATATATCTACACACTAAACCTGTTAGATACATGCCGTATCTAAACAAATATGGGACACGTATTTTCGAGCGGAGAAAGTAGTGCATATATAATTTGTAGAAAAAATCATTTTCAATCGGTCAAAATAAACAAAACTGATTAATAAATAAAGGGTGCTATTAATTCTCATATGACCAAGAATTAGGTCAATTCTCGGTTTACAAATCTCAGTTAACTCTAAAAGATCTTAATTACAATCTACTTGCAACGCCCATCTAGCACAAAGCACGATACAAATTCAACTGCCAGAGACATATTTTCTCGGTTGCAACTTATTTGTAACCGTAAAAAACTCAGCTATAACTAAAAATGACCCAGTTACAGCCTACTTATAACTCCCAGCTAACGTGAATCACGATACAAATACAATGATTTTATCAGCTGCAACCTACTTGCAAATCCCAACTAATATAAATCACGATACAAATCTAATGAATAGTAACTTTTTTACCTGTCACGGCCTACTTGCAACTCTCATTTAACATGAATGACGATACAAATCCAACCAGAGTAATATTTTTTATCAGTTGCAGCTTAGTTGCAACTTGCTTGCAACTCCAACTAACATGAATCACGATACAAAATCCAACAAATAGCAACATTTTTTTATTAGTTGCGGTCTATTTGCAACTCTCAACTAACATTAATTACGGTACAAATTCAATAGATAATAACATTTTTTATCAGTTACAACCTACTTGCAAATAGAAAAGAAATAGTTACGAACCAACCGCAACTAAGAAAAATCTCATCTAGTATATCATGACGATATATTCAAGGGCTAGAAACATTTGGTTATCACTTGCAACTTACTTTCAACTGAAAGAGCTCAGTTATAACTTAGGTGCAACTACAAAATCTCAGTTGCAACCTACTTGCAACTAGCATCCAACATGAATCACGACGCAAAACCATGGCAGAAAATGCTAGTTTCATTTTTTATGGGAAAACTTAATCATAAAAGGTAATATAAAATTATTTAGGAATAAAAATAAGAAAATGAAAAGTGGAAATATAAAAGGGAAAATAAAAAATAAAAATAAAGATGAAAATAAATAAAAATGAAAACACAAAGAAAAAACATAAAAATGAAAAATAATAAAATAATTATTTTGAATACCTTCATTTTTTAACCAATGGAACACTAAAGAAACAATTTTTGAAAGAGCCAACATAGTTGTACGATTAGGCGTGTGCACATACCAACATGCAAGCGGTTTAAAAAGGACAAAGAAAAAATCTTCCACATGAATCTGACATTAATTATACTGGCATGGAACAAAAGTACTAGGTCAGCAGCCCACAATAGCACGCGGAAACAACACGCAGGCAGCCCACGCGCACACAGCAACAGCAGCAGCGCAGTCTCAGCCTGGAAATTCCGCATCGCTAGTTAGGAAAGAAAAAATGTCAAAGTAATCTACACAAATCCGATGGTAATCAAGGCGACTGAGATTTAGCTAGTTCTCAGGCGCCTGAGAACTAGCAAAACCGAAAACCTGTGATGATTTCTACACAAACTGCATGTCATTCTCTGAAGATCATGTCCCCGGGTTGGTACTGAGATTTGCAGGACTCTTTGGGCAGAATGCATCACAGGAACCAGCTGCAGCACCGGAAGCCAGACATCAAGCATCCAGGCTTCTGATCTGCTCCACCTTCGCGCCAACCGGGCTGCCTGCCAGTTCGTTCCCACCTCAGCTCTCACCTGCTTGCCCTCGACCTTGTGGCTCAGGGTAAGCAGTCTCTTTGTCAGATAATTCCTCACCTGCGGCTTCATTTGATCACGTGAACTAGCTTCAGCACCCAAAGCGGGACAACACGCATCCAGTCTGTGGATCTGCTCTGCCTCCCGCGCCAACCCGAGCTGCCTGGAGGTTCCTCCTGACCTTGCCCTCCACTGTGTGACTCAGGGTTAACAGCCTCTTTGTCAGAGTGTTCTCCGCCTGCGCCTTCATTTGATCAACCTGCACCTGAAATGTATTTTGCACAATTACATTCTGCAAAGAGAGAGTACATGCTATAATAAAGAGTGAATTCCACTTTTTACCCCCTAGTTATGCATTTGTGACACTAATTACCCCATTGAGTAAAAAATGTCTGGATTACCCCTTTTATAATTTTTGAACCCTCATTTTCCGATGTGTCTATTGGGCAAGGTGTAAGGTGTTGACCGAAGTTTAAATTTATCAAGACGGTGATGAGGAAATGAAAATATGGATACAAGAAGTATGAACATGATTGTTGATCATGCCCTCTAATCTTACACATTTTACCGCGTCACCCTGGCTTAACATGCCAGCTCTATGTAACAGAAATAAGCAAAGTGCTAAATTGGGATAAAAATGAGTTCAAAGGCTCTTAAATGAGATATTTCGATTTTAGTTCCACTAAATGGGGTAATTAGTGTCGCAAATGCACAATTAGGGGGTAAAAAGTGGAATTCACTCTATAATAAACAATGCAGTCCGTGATGCGGATTAGTGTTTTTGTCCTATGTTTTGGGTCGTAATATCAAATTCTCACTCAAGGTTAAGGTTTGGTGGTGATTCTAGATTGTTACTAGACAGCTGGGATTTGTTTCACAGGTTGAGATTTGAAAATACACTCTGAATGATGCAGCTAGATGGAAGCTGAGCAACTGTAAGTAAATTGACCTCTGTGGGTCTTATATTGGCTTCCAATTTGGATTTCTGCAGCTCTCTCATTCCGGTATCTTCACCTCCTTGCTCTGATATCTAAGCCATTATGACCAAAACAACATAATAAGATCCAAAAATGCAACAAAAAAAGCCTTCCTTCAGAAGTACACATGAATACTTTGAAGAAAAGGAATATCTTTGCATCATGAACAAATAATTTTTAAGTGCATTTTTTGGTCAAAAGATATACAGGAAAGGAAGAAGACTACTGTTCATAAAAAATAAAAAGAGGAAATTCTCTCATGCCTTGATGCAAGTAAACACTTCTTTGACTCTGTCCAGGTCATGCTTTGAACTCCTTTTGTGGGCTTTGTCTTTGCTGGCAACCGTGCTCTTCTCTGGCAAGGCGTGGATGAGATCATATTTGCTGGAGGATGCAATGCTCATCTTGCCCAACTTGCAGACCAAGTGCGGCGATCTCCCAGCAGATCCTGATCTACAGCTCCCTCTCCAACACTGAAGGATGGGTTGAGGAAAGGTGTGGCAGCACTGGCAGGGTACTGCTCAACTTGCTAAGGCTGGCGACCGCTGTATCATCTCCGTGCCGACGTCCCTCATGGACACCGGAAACTTTCACGGTATAGGCTCATGTTTTCAAGTAGGTCATGTGGTTATGGAAGTCCATTATTACCCAGTATCCAAAAAATTGATTGTGTTGCTGCCAGCAGGATCAATGACTGTCTCAATAGGCACATGTGTGAACTTCCGGGATCTACTATTGCTCATACTGTTGTACGTCATGACCATTAAGAACTCAAGAAACATACACTTGTCAATATCTGCATTGCTACCCCGGGGGTCATCTTCTGTCTCCCTATACGCCCAGTCAAGTATGTTCATTGTAGCATCGTCAAAGACAACAGAATCTTCTCTAAGCATCTCAGCCCACACAAGAGCCCGCCTTCCAAAACCTTGCTTACAGAAATGAGAGAAGAAAACATTAAGTGTGACGGTATTGGGTTGAAAAGCCATCTTAATCAGTTTGCCAGTGAGAATCATAGCTCGATCCAAGACATCGTTGCAAATGCCATCCATCAATGTGTTGTATGTAACTGAATTAGGTGTGCAACCAACTGCAACAAGTTCATCCAGTGCTCTTGCTGCCCGATTCATTGAATGGTTGTTACAAAGGCTATGAATCCAAATATTATATGTGAAAACATCTGGATCACAACCATCTGCAAGCATCTTATTCATGAAAATCATGGCACCACTCATATCCTGGGCCTGGCAATATGCATTGATAATTGTATTGTACGTCACTACATCAGGAGTTAAGCCACCGCTACGCATGTCCAAGAAACGATTATTTACTATATCCAACCTTCCTTCTCTGCAAAAACCATCAATTAGAATGTTGCTTGTGAAAACATCGGGAACAAGACCACTCTGCCTCATCTTCTGCTCTAAATTCAATGCATCAGCCACATAGCCGACCCTACAAAAAGCAGATATGAGAGAGTTGTAAGTAATATTGTTCGGAACAAGTCCTCTTCTTGTCATCTCAACAAATGCCCGATAAGCCTCATTTACATGATCTAGCCTGCAGAGACCACTGATATATGCAGAGAAGGCGATAAAATCAGGCTGCACGCCAACTTTCACCATATCATCCCAGCATTTCAAGGCACCTTCTACATCACCATATCTGAAGCATGAATCCATGTAAACGGTAAATGAGGTACCCACACAATATCCCTTACTAACCATATGTTCTAGCAGGAGTTGTGCATCATCTAGTCTTCTTTGGTTGCACAGTCCCATTATCAAGTAATTCAAAGTAGATGACAATGGTGCAAAGCCTATTTCTTTCATAATTCTATATAACTCAAGGGCTTCTTCTATGAATCCCTCCTTGCTATATGCAGCAATCAAAGCATTAAATCCTGCAACAGTCACTGGAACACCCTGCTCAATTGCACTACACACAAGCTGCTGGGCATCATCCAACCGGCCATCCCAACAAAGCCTACAGACCACCATATCTACACTATCTGCTGATATCTGTGAACCCTCCTCCTGCTCATGCGATAACTGCACAGCCTTCCCAAACTTGTAAGCTCCGGCAGAAAGAATGTTGAAGGTCCAGCAATCCGGCAGCAATCCCCTTGCCTTCATCTCCCTGCAGGCCGCATTAGCCTCATCCATCCTTCCAGCCTTTGCATACCCATCAATTAAAACATTAAAAGTGATTGTATTTGCTTTGATTCCCGCATTCACCATCTCATCAAACAGCCTCCTCGCCTCCACCATATTCCCACCATGGCAAAGCGCGTTTACCAGTATATTATACGTCACGACCGTCGGCTCACACCCTGACTTGTGCATCATTTCGTCAAACAGCTTGAAAGCATCCCCTGCCTGCCCAAACATACAGTGACCCTTGATCAGGATGTTATAGCTGCACGCATCCGGGATAATGCGGAACCTCCACATGACGCTGAGCAATCCCGCGGCGATGTGGACGAGCCCTCGGTGGCAGAACCCAAGGATCATAGCATTGAAGATGGGCAGGTTCGGGAGCGGGCCCCTCGCTGTCATTTCCACGAACACCTTCCACGCGGCCCGGACCTCGCCCCCACAGAAGAGCAGACGCAGCAGGGTCGCGAGCTGGAAGAGGCTGGGCGTCTTTCCGCAGCCGCGTACGCGCGAGAGCACGACGAGAGCCTCGGACGGCATGCCGGCGGCAAGGAAGGCATTGAGCGCGGGGCGGAGGGCGGCGTACGGATCGCCAAGGGAGGCGCACCAGGCGAGGAGGTGTTGGGAGGCGGCCGGGAGGAGGGCCGCGAGGAGGATTGAGGCGAAGGTGCGCAGCGGCGGGGACAGGGCGGCGAGTTGGGTGGCGGCGGCAAAGCGAGCGGGGAGCGTCGGGGGCGACGGGGATGTGGGTGCGAGGGCGTGGAGAGCAAGGTGGCATTGCAGAGAGGTCTTGAGGAAGCGCGCGAGGTCGAGGAGGGCGTCTCGGCGGATGGGGGCGGGGAGGGAGAGGTGCCGGGAGGATGAGTCGGAGGGGAGGAACTGCGCCGTGGCGTCGTAGGAGGAGGAGGAGCAGCGATTGGAGGAAGAGGAGGAGGCCGTGGCCGCGGTGGTTGTAGTGGAGATGTGGTAGGGGAATAAGAAATTCCTCCGCCGGGATGGTTTCGTCGCCGCGGCGAGGCGGCGCATCGGGCGCCGGCGGCGGAGGGGAGAGAGTGGGAGAGAGGGAAACTGCGGACGGGCGGGTGGCAATGGAAACTGTGGTACTTGTTGACTATGATGCCAACTACTGTGCCCCGTTGGATTCTTGACGGGCCGACCAGATCATGTAAACATGTAAAAAAACAATTTACATGTTTTTCATCCAACACAATCGCCCTCTATTTTAGACTTAAATTGGGCTAAAAAATAAGCTACTTTATTACAATCACCTCTACAAAACGTAAAGCTAGATGAATCAAAGGAAACAATACATTTACTTCTTGCTTCTCGAATCAACACTCCGACCTCCGAGAGATCGTGACCGCTACTCCCTTCGTTTTAAAATATAAGATGTTTTAGATTTGTGAAGCAAATGTATCTAGGCTATTTTTAATATGTAGGTTCACTCATGTTTAGAATGAATCTATACGTAAAGATACATTTTATTCACAAACCTAAACCATCTTATATTTTGAAACATAGGGAGTAGAAGAAAGAGCGCCCACCAGCACTTGGCTGTCTGATTTGAAGAACACTCTCGATGGACCCAGTGCTTCGGCTCCCTCAATTGTAGCAATACAGGCTTCCTCAAAGCACTGAGCAGGTGTCTCAGTTTGCCTGGCACTGCAACAATGAACTCACCGTTCTCATCTCTAACCACAAAACCCCAAGCTCCTTCCTTAGCGGCTTCCAGAAAGCCGCATCAAAATTAACTTTCACATGATTCGTGCTCGGTTTATTCCAAGTATCACGTGGGAGGCTTCCATGGCTCCTTCCTTTGCTTTCAAAGAAACCTCCATTCCCGCTTTAAACGGGAAAGAATGTTTCTAAATAATATGGCATAGTTACGGCGCCGATAGCTCCATTTCACCGGCGTTTATTTTATTTCGAGTCGTCCACCAATACCACAAGAGTATGCAGGCCAACAGTTTTCTCTCCTTGGGTAGTTTCAGAATAATACTCATCATTTACATTGCATTAGTGGCTGCTACACATTCCAACCTTATGTAGCTCACGCCATATTGGCTTTACTTTCTTACACTTGTAGAGAAGATGTCCACCATCCTCATCCATCCTATAGCAGATCGTACACCTCGTATCGAGCTCAACATGTTTCCGTTGAATATTCATTCTTGTTGGAAGGCTATCGTGGCTTAATCTCCATAAGAAAATGCGAACTTTTCCCGGCAGGTCCAGACTCCAGATTTTGCTCCATAAGGGTGATCGGACAAGAGGTGCTTCCGACGTAGACACATCCTTATCAAGCCGACAGTCCCTGATCTTAACACCCAATTTATATTCTGACTTTACCGAGAATGTGTCTTTCTTATCCAGGTGCCAAGCCACCATATCCTCCATGCCATCTCGAATTGGGATAGGCAGAATCTCTTTGATATCTTCAACTCCGAAAAGGTTGCGGATCGTATCCTAATCCCATTGACCAGTGATTGGATTTATCAGATCACACACGCGTATATCTTCCTCAATCTCATTCGGTGTCCTAACTCGTCTGGTCTGCCCACCTGGTATCCACGGACCACGAAACACATCAATGTTCTCCCCGTCCCCCACTCGCCAAATAATTCCCTCCTTGAGTAGTTTCATCCCTCTGAGAGTACTCCGCCAGGTATAGGATATCCCTGGCTTGGGTTGCACGTGTAGAATGGAAGTATCCGGGAAATACACGGCCTTGAGCACAGTGCAACAGAGAGAGTCGGGGTTTTGTAGTAGCCGCCAACTCTGTCTTGCAAGCATCGCCATATTGAAAATATACAGATCCCTAAAGCCCATACCCCCATCTTGCTTAGATTTCATCAAGCTATCCACCCTATCCAATGACATTTTTTTCTATCATCCTGCTGGCTCCACCAGTACCGACAAATCATCTTGCTTATATCATCGCAAAGGGATTTTGTTAGATCAAAGCACGACATCGCATAGGTATGGCTTGAGCTACAACTTTAATCAAAAATTAATTTCCTGCCTTCGACAAAAGTCTCTCCTTCTACCTCTGAACTTTCTGCCATATCCTTTCTTTAAGATATTCAAACTCCTTTCGTTTTGATGCTCCCGAATGCACCGGAAGCCCAAGATACCTCTGGTTAAAGGATTCTCGGGGGATACCAAGGACCCCAAGTACCTCTTGTTTGGCTCGATGGCCCGTACCTCTACTAAACATTACTGACGATTTATCCTTATTAATCATTTGCCCAGACTGTAACTCATACAAGGCAAGAATTTACTGGAGATTCATGGCATTACGCGTTAGCCTCATTACTATCACAGAGTCATCAGCAAAAATAGGTGATTGATCTTTGGAGCACCCGAGCAAAGTTGAATCCCTTGCAACAATCCATCCTCCTCCGCTGCTTTAAGCAAAGCCGACAGGCCCTTCGCACACAGGATAAACAGATATGGTGATAGAGGGTCTCCCTGCTTGATCCCTCTCTCGACCGTAACGAGCTTTCCATTTACCTTCGCCTGATAGGAGACAGATCATACACAACTCATAACAAGCTTAACCCAAGGTTCCACAAACCCCATTTTATTCATAATCATCTCCAGGAAGCACCACTCCACCCTATTGTAGGCTTTACTCATGTCGAGTTTCACCGCCACCAATCCATCTCTTCCACCCTTCCTCTTGTGAATCATATGAGTGATCTCATAAGCGAGGAGAACATTGTCCATAATCAGCCTCCCCGGAACAAAGGTTGATTGGGTTTGTGATATTATATGCGGCAACACCACTTTAAGTCTATTTGCCAACACTTTTGAAATTAATTTGTATAAAACATTGCAGAGGCTTATTGGGCGGAATTGTGCCACCCTCTCTGGATTATTGACCTTTGGAATAAGCACAATCGTAGTAATATTCCAACCTGAGGGCATACTTCCACCATTCAGCACTACCAACACCTCCTCTTGAAGTTTTGGTCCAATCATAACCCAGAATTTCTTATAGAAAATAGCAGGCATACCGTCTGGACCCGGGGCTTTGAGATCGCCTATAGAGTCCAAAGCATCCTTCACCTCATCACCCTTAAACTCTCTTGTCAACAAATTATTCATACCATTTGTTACTGTGTTTGGCACATGACACAACAACTCATCATTTTCAGGTCCTGCAGAAGACATGAACAAACTTTTGTAGTGATTAGAAATAAAGGCCCTAACTCCTCTCCCTCCACTACACCTCCTCCTTCTCTTCTCAGTTTTTTAATCCCATTCAACCTCTTCCTTTCCAAAGCAAAGGCATGGATATATGTGGTATTTTGACCCCCAAACTCTAGCCAGTTTGCATGTGCACGTTGCTGCCGGTACAAATTATGTTGGTCCTCAAGGCGACTTAATTTGAACTGCAGTACGTGCTCTTTGTTTACCCCATCTTGTGTAATGGGATCCCTCCGACACCTTTCCAAATCTTTCTTCGCAATTTTCATACGCTTCTTAAGGGAGCCCAAAACCTCCTTATCCCACCTCCATAGTTTTCTACCAATCTCTGCAAGTGCCCCACTAACTCCGGCTCCTTCATGCTTGAACGCCGAGCCAATATTCTTCCACTATGTGTGCACAATCCTCCTCCTGCAGCCACGCCGCCTCAAATCGAAAACTAGGAGTAGTATGGCCTTCCCTTTGTGTAGCTTCCAAGTTCAACTCTGCAACTATCGTCCTATGATCTGAATGTCGTGGATACCCATTGACAATTTTATAGAGTGGAAACATACACCTCCAGTCTACATTCGCAACTGCTCTGTCATGCCTTTCACGAGTGTACCCCTCTGCACTATGCCAATTATTCTGCCATGTGAAAGCATCACCGACAAAGCCAAGATCAGAAAGGTCCGCATCCTCCATCGCCTGCCTAAAGGCATCCATGCACCCATGGGCCCGAGATGGCCCTCATTTCTTCTCATGCGAGAACAAAACCTCATTGAAATCCCCCATACAAAGCCAAGGTAGATCCTACTGTCCACTAAGGGTATGGATCAACCTCCACGTATTATCCTTTAGGCTAGCCCTTGATTCATCATACATCCCTGTAAACCTCCATTTATTCCCCGTCTTCCCGACTATAGCAACATCAATGAGGTACCTTCCCTTCCACCTTAGATTAACATCCACACCTTTTCAAGAGAAAAGAGCCAACCCACCTCTATGCCCCACACAATCCACGACTATCATGTTGGGCATATTCAAACTCCAACAAAACCTCCCCATCTCCTTCTCCGTCATTTTTGTTTTTGACAAGAAGAGGATGTCGGGATCTTCTGCCTTCTGGAGATCAAGAAGGCCTCAATGAAGGGAATATGCCCTAAGAGACAATAATAAAGTTGTTATTATGTATATTCCAAGTATATGATAGATGTTTATTTTGCATGCTATAATTGTATTAATACGGAAATGTTAATACATGTGTGTTTAATAAACAAATGGAAATTTCCTAGTTATGCATCTCTTATAAACTAGCTCGTTGATTAACAAGATGATCAAGGTTTCCTGGTCATGGACATTGGATGTTGTTAATAACAAGGTCATAACATTATTGAAATGGTGTGATGAACATTCATCTGAAGTATAGCATTACGATAAAAGTCATTGTGTTTATATTGCTATAACATCATACAAAGTAATCATAATCCTTAGACCATGAGATCATGTCAATCACTAACACTAAAAGAATATCTTGATAACATCAAACGTCACACCGTAACAGGGTGACTATAAAGATGGGTTTAGTACTACGAAGGTGTTATGTAGAGGCTCATGGATCAAGAGTGGAATTTGTCCACCCCGATTACAGAGAGATATACTCTGGGCCCTCTCGGTGATATCACATTACTTAGCTTGCAAGCAAGTGATTTGATCACTAGAATTTTATATCATGGGAACGAGAAAAGAGTACATGTCGGTAACGAGATAAAACTAGGTATGGAGATACCGATGATCGAATCTCGGACATGTAATATATAGCGAGACAAAGGGATTAAGTTACTAGCGTAAAAGGTTCTCATGATCATAAGAACTCATCGTTGAATGTGTGTGACGAGGTTTGATCTCATCAATGCCCATTGTTATGGACTTGGGTTTTGGAGAAGATGGGGATGCTGGAGATCGTGGAACGGTTAGCAAACAAGCAACACGGGACACAAGGTTTACCCTGGTTCAGGCCCCCGGAGGGAAAACCCTACTCCTGCTTGTCTGCTCTTGATTACGGCGGAACCGAAGGTTACAAGGGTGCGCAGATGCAATCTGGCGTGGAGGTGTGTATGCGAGAGTATGAGTCGAGAGATCTAGGTCTATTGTGGGATGCCCCCTTATTGGACCCTCCTAGCCTTTATATATGGGGAGGCTAGGTCTCAGGTACCGATAGGAGTAGGTTACAAGTTGTATTCAAACTCTAGTCTTGAGGTTTCCTTGTCTTGTGCGCTTTGGAGTCCGTGTCCATATGGGCTTCATATCAGCCGAACCGTCATAGGCGTCATGGACCCTGGCAGGTCGTCGAGTGGGACTTCCGTCGGGCTGGACCAAGTATGCTAACATCGGGTACCCATAGGGTATAACCATGTCAGTAGCCCCCGAGTGTTCAGTCGAATCGTAGATTCGGCTGAGGACTCTTCAATCTTTCGGGTGCAGCTATCTCTATTTGCTAGAGAATGATTTGAGTGTGTAGGGATTGTTGATGCGTGTTCCTGACTCTCCCGACGGATCAGGGTCAGTTAACTGTCTTAGGACAAAACAACACGATCTTCTTCAGATTCGAGTCCCTTGACTCGAACCCGGAACATATGCTGGCGTAATTCGACTCAGGCCGCGGAGGACTTACAGGAGTGGAATTCCAGTGAATTTAAATGATGTACCCAATGCGTCCGTCGGGATTTTTCATCGCGCCTGCTGGCACGGATTCTTACTAGCAGAGCACAGTTGTGTGTGTTGTCAGGCCATCAGATGATATCTGTAGGTCTTATCTTTGTGTCGCAGACACAGCATCCGAATGTTTATCACCGCGGAGGTGTTTCGGGTGGCCAAGGAGGATGTTGCTCACTTAGCATTAATTAGGGCAGAGTTGCCGAAAAGTTTTGCATGCTGATCCGAAGGATCGCACTCGAAGAATTCATAGGGCGCGCGACCAGCGCTCCCTATGGGAGTAGCCCCCGAGTGTCTGTTCGAGTCGTAGACTCGAGCGAAGACTTTAGTTCAGCTGTTGCTTGCTTCAGGTCCGTAGGACACAATTTTTTCGAATGCTTGAATCAATCCTCCCTATGGGAGTAGCCCCCGAGTCCGTAGTGGAGTCGCAGACTCGATGTAGGACTCGAAGAAAATAGGTCATTGGCATAGTACGCTATTCAAGCTTCGGGTGCGCGGCCAGCGCTCCGGATAGGAGTAGCCCCCAAGTGTCTGGCGGAGTCGTAGACTCGAGAAGAGACTCATGCGAGAAGAAACCACTGGCCCGAAAGTACTTCGAGTCAGCGTCTCACACATAAGGAGTAGGGAATCGACGATGAGGAGTTGTGCAGCGTTTAGCCGGAAGGACTCGACGTTGCGGATGAAGTCAACGCCGTTTCTTCTGTCGGGTGCGCGGCCAGCGCCGCTTTTATCGATGATTGATATGATCATCCGAGGAATGCTTCGACTCGGGTCTTGGCGTCTATTGACGTGACTGGCGCTGGTCGACTCCGTTGGAGGACTCGATAGAATAGCTCAGCGCATTTGACATCCTTATAAGCTGCAAAAAACATAAAGAATTGTAAAGTACTTGTATCTTGTAAGGAATATTTGCCTTTCGGCTTGTATAGCAAGATTCTGGTGCCGATCGGGTCGACACTTTTTCACTGTATGCTAGGCATTTTCGTTAGCCTGATTACCCTTAGTCTCAGTACCTTGCCGAGGCACTCGGAGTTCAAGGATTCGACGATCAGGCAGAATCAGCTACTCGGGCTGTCGCGTATGAGGTGCTCGAGTGCGTGGAGCCGATGGCACATTAGGTTATTCAAAGAGGGCGCAGCCCCCGAGTGTTTCGAGTGCGATTAAAGTAAGAAAGAAATTAATTCTGAGTAGAGAACTTAGCTTTGTTGGTTGTCATGGCGAAGTTGACACGGTAGCGGGTCACGCGGCGGACGTAGTCGACGCAGCGGACTGCAGCCATAGTAGCGACGGGTTTCTAGGGTCGACGGCGGCAACGAGTTCCGCATCCGAAGATTTTCGCAATCGAAGACCACACCGGGTCGCCGCATTCGAAAGACGCAGCGGGTCGTCGGAGCCGAAAGAGCTCCGAGTCACAGGAGCCGAAGGCCGTAGTGGGTTTCCGAAGTCAATTGCCATAGAGAGTTCCGCGTCCGAAGATTTCCGCAGTCAAAGATCACACCGGGTCACCGTAAACAAACATCGGGTCACCGCATCCGAAGGATGCAGCGGGTGGTGGAATAATTGATGTGAAGCATGTCCACGTTCTTTGGTCTCCATGGATCGGATCACGCATAGCAGGCGAGACCATGGACACGATGGTGTTAGTCAATTCTTTTCTTAATTTTCCTTTGGAAATAAATCTTGACCTCTTCTTGCTCCTAGTACGTACAGTATTGATTTCCTATAGAGCAGCCTTGGATTGCTACCTATCTGTCCGGTTGTGCTTGTGTGCAGACAAAAAACGGGTGGCCGTGCGGCCGTAGGACCCAACGCAATGCATAATTAATCTGATGCATGGGATATGCAGTTGCTGAACTCGCTCCTTGCTTCTTTAGATTCAATAAATAATAATCTTGTCTAGGGACTTGATCCATCGTACGACTAGCTTTGCCTTGATTTTCCTGACCGCGTGTGTTTGCGCTGATACGAGTCTCAACTAGCACACGCAGCACCACAATGATCTCGATTACAAGGATCGGAGGCTGCAGCCGGCCAAACGAATGGCCTCGGTTCAGCTGCACGTTTATTCTCATAGGTTTTCCGGTGGAAACGTCTTGCAGCCGGACGACGGACGCCGATCTAGACGTGTGCCTCAGCATAGAATACGGTCATGGAGCCTCTGCCGACTCATAGAGATATGATCGTCATGGCGACACTGAAAACACCGGCCTGGTGGAGTTGATCGATGGCGATCTTGAAGTTGAGACGTCAAAACAGATCTGCTCCTTAGAAACCGATGAATCGTATATCACAAGTGATTGGACCGTCACGATCGCACAATCAGCGCCCCCAGTTCCCACAGACGGCGCCAATTGACGAGGTTTGATCTCATCAATGCCCATTGTTATGGACTTGGGTTTTGGAGAAGATGGGGATGCTGGAGATCGTGGAACGGTTAGCAAACAAGCAACACGAGGACACAAGGTTTACCCAGGTTCAGGCCCCCGGAGGGAAAACCCTACTCCTGCTTGTCTGCTCTTGATTATGGCGGAACCGAAGGTTACAAGGGTGCGCAGATGCAATCTGGCGTGGAGGTGTGTATGCGAGAGTATGAGTCGAGAGATCTAGGTCTATTATGGGATGCCCCCTCGTTGGACCCTCCTAGCCTTTATATATGGGGAGGCTAGGTTTCAGGTACCGACAGGAGTAGGTTACAAGTTGTATTCAAACTCTAGTCTTGAGGTTTCCTTGTCTTGTGAGCTTTGGAGTCCGTGTCCATATGGGCTTCATATCAGCCGAACCGTCAATAGGCGTCATGGACCCTGGCAGGTCGTCGAGTGGGACTTCCGTCGGGCTGGACCAAGTATGCTAACATCGGGTACCCGTAGGGTATAACCATGTCAGTGTGGGAGTCACAAGGTTCTCCAGGTCCCGCTTCTAATTATTGATCCGAGAGGGGTCTCGATCATGTCCGCATTATTCGCGAACCATAGGGTGAAACACTTAAGAGACATCGGCACCATTTGGAACAAATATGTTCTAGACGAAAAGAATTACAAAGCGCAGGAATTATTTCACTAGACACTAGAATTGTTTCTGGTGAATTGTTGAAATTGTTTCTGCATGTGAAATAGAATACTAGCAAGGGGGTTTATGTGAATGTTTGTTAATTAATATAATTGACAAAATTCTGAAAAAATAAATAAAAGGAGTTTTATTTAAATAGATATTAATTATATTTGGTGGAAATTTAATGGGATTTTTGTGTGGGATTTTGAGTGGAGAAATGAAGGGTCATTTTGTGAGTGGGAGCTCCACCCACTTGAATGGAGGAAGGGGTGGGGGCAGACCCCATGGCGCCGTCCATGCCCCTTGGGGTGCCCCTCCTCCTCCTATAAAAAAGCCCCCTCTCCCTCTCTCATACACACACCTCCTCGTGAAGGATCTCTCTCCCCCTCTAGTTTATCCCCCATGATCTCAGACTAGCGAGATACATGTTCCCAGTGGCTTTTCATTTGGAAAGAGTTGTTGCTTCCGCTACATCGCTGGAGCGAGGTGATCGTCGGAAACGTATCTATAATTTTTGATGTTCCATGTTTGTTTAGTATCTACTTTGCTTTGCTTTCTCCACACTTTGAGGTGTTTTTATATGTTTTCTGGTACTAACCTATTAACAAGCTGCCACAGTGCCAGTTGCATGTTTTCTTCTATTTTTTGTTCCAGAAAGGCAGAAAATCAATATTCACGGAATTGGATGGGACAAAAGCCAAAGTCAATATTTTACCGTGGGGAACATGGAGCCAGAATACAAGACGGAGGGGAGCCACCAGGGGGCCATACCCCTGGCTGCGTGATACGACCAATTTGCATCACCTTTCTATATTATAATTTACCTCTATTCATTGATATTTGTCTTATTATGAGGTATTACTTAAGGCTTTTCATCTGTTTATGCATGTTGGATGATTCTTGGAGGATGAACTGCCGAGTCTGGATTCTGATGGAAAAGAAGGCATTTTGGTGCAATTTCGCGAAGATCAGAAAAATACCAGAAAAATATGGAAACATATTATTTTACCAGAAGACGAAGGAAGCCAGAAGGAGGAGCGAAGAGGGGCTGCGGGGGGCCCACACCCCCTAGGCGCGGGCCCACCTGACCCCACGCCTAGGGTAGGTGTGGCCCACCTGCCCGGCCTCCGACTCCGCCCCTTCGCCTATATCTTCCCTACGAAACCCTAAGCCTAGGGGAGCGACCACAAATATATTTCCACCGCCTCTGGGGGGTGGAAAACACACACAGAGAAAGATCTCTCCGGCGGACAGATTTCTGCCAGGGGAATTCCTTCCCGAAGAGGGGAGACCGTCGCCATCAACACCGTCATCAAGCTAGGATTCATCGGGATCATTATCATCATCCACACCATCATCTCCACCAGCACCATCATCACCACTCAGTCCCGCTATAACAATTCTGTTGGATATTGCTTTAGTTCTTAGGGGAAACTTTCCCGGTGTTAATTACTATTGTAGTTGATGCTTGTGAGTGGAACCATTAGATTATTTTTTATGTTCAGATTGTTATCCATTACCATATCATCTTTGATCTTGATCCATATGATGTCTTGTGAGTAATTCGTTGTGTTCTTGAGGACATGGGAGAAGTCATGTTGTTAGTAGTGAATCTGTGATGAGTTATTATTCAATGGTTTAGTATTTAAGTTGTGGTGCTATTCTTCTAGTGGTTTCATGTGAACATCGACTACATGACACTTCACCATTTATGGGCCTAGGGGAATGCATTATGTAGTTGGCTACTAATTGTGGGGTTGCCGGAGTGACAGAAACCTAAACCCCCGTTAGGACACCTTTGCACAAGGGAGCGTAGGATCTCAAAGTTTAAGGTTGTGGTTAGATTTATATCTTAATTACTTTCCTATAGTTACGGATGTTTGCAGGGGGGTTTAATCACAAGTATGTATTAGTCCAAGTACGGTCGGTACATTAGCACAGGTTCACCCACACAACACTTACAACACCAGAAAAGAGTACTCAGCTATTTGAAGCGAAATCACTTGACAGAATTCCCATGTGTCCTCGAGAACGTTTGGTCCTTATAATTATTTCCACCGGCTTGTCCTTTGCTAAGAAAGGATTGGGCCACTTGCTCCGTTTGTTTGTTACCTTTGTTACTTGTTCCTTTTTTTGTTGCCTTATCAGGAAACCACTAAAAATTCGTTTGCTAAGTATTCACAGGGATTTTCTGCTCCACACCACTGTTCAGCACCTTCTGCTCCTCGTTGGGATCGACACTCCTATTTATCGAAAGTACTATGATACACCCCCTATACTTGTGGGTCATCAAGACTATTTTCTGGCGCCGTTGCCAGGGAGTGAAGCGCTATTGAAGAGTTGAACTGGTAAGGGAAACTTTTACTATGAGTATTGCTCTTGTTACTGCTTGTTACTTTGTTTCCAATATGGATAACCCACTTGGTTTTCTATTTGTGAAAACTACTATCACTACTAGGGTAGTAGATGAACCACCAACTGTTGAGATTGATCCTTTTAAGATACCTACAAGTATTGTTAATCGTGTTATGGATAATTATTATTTTGGGGATGGAACTATCCATCCAGGTGATCACTTGCTTTTTATCCATGAATTATGCGGGTTGTTTAAGTGTGTATGTATCACAACTGAACAAGTGAAGAAGAAGTTACTCTCCATATCCTTGAAAGGGAGAGCTGAAGAATGGACAATCCATGGAATGGGAGAAGATGTCATCTCTCTTTTACTCTAAATTTTATCCTCCCAGTGAGATTTATATGGATATAAATCTTATATATAACTTTTGGCCTCTTGATGGAGAGAGTACAACTCAAGCTTGGGGGAGATTGAAGTTACTAATGCTTAAGTGTCCTATTCATGAACTCCCTAACAATATTATTCTCAATAACTTTTATGCTAGGCTTCCTCTTCATGATAAAGATTACTAGATGCTTCTTGTGCTGGATCATTCACATGTATGAAGGAAGAAGCTAAATGATATCTCTTAGACCGTATTCAAGAGAACACTGAAGCTTGGGAGAATGATAAAGGAAGAAAGTCAGGTATAAACTATAATTATGAATGCATTAAATCTTTTATGGGAACTGATAACTTCCGTGATATTAGCAATGAGTTTGGTCTTGATCCCCAAGTGCTTGCAAAATGTTTTAAGGCCTTTGCCTCTTATATTGAGATTCCCAAGAAAGAGTGGGACAAATACCATGCTCCTTATAAATACATTGTTACCCATGTTCCTGCCAGCGTAGAGGTTTGTACTGTTGATCCTATTTTGCCTGAACCTTATGTTGAGAAAACTCCTTTTCCATCCAAGGTAAGGGAGCATTCTATTATGGCTAATGTGGTTAGCAAAAGCGCAAATAAAACTGTAGGGTCCGATGAGCTTATTGATATTGAACCTTTGGTAGCTATTGTGAAAGATCTTGTCGCTAGAAATATAGAGGATGAGCATATTGTCTTCTGTGAAGACGCTACTAATATTGTTTATCATCCTAAGAAAGTTAGAAAAGCTAGTGTTCCTATGATTTCTGTTAGAATTGGTAGTCATAGCTATTATGGTTTATGTGATATTGGTGTTAGTTCTAGCGCTATTCCTTATGAGCTTTACATGGAAATTATGCATGATATTGGTCCTTGTGAGCTTGAGGACATTGATGTGGTTATTCACCTTGCTAATAGAGAGCAAGTTTTCCCCATTGGCATTGTAAGAGATGTGGAAGTCCTTTGTGGTAAGATTAAATATCCTGCTGATTTTCTAGTACTTGGTAAAGAAGCTAGTAAAACCTACCCTATTATCTTTGGTAGACCCTTTCTGAATACTTGTGGGGCTATCATAGATTGTAGGAAGGAAAAAGTTTTGACTAAGTTTGCTGGAGAGTCTTATGAGTTTAATTTTTCCAAATTTGCCAAAACTCCTTATGAAAATGAAGTTCCTGATGAGGATTTCAGGGTTGAACAACTTTCTGCTATTTCTCTTGCTCCTAACAATGCCTTGCAGCAATTTATGGAAGATCATGAAAGTGATGTCTTCCTGAAGGAAACAAATGAGATTGACGAGGCTTTTCTTCTTTAGCCTGAGTTACTTAAGCATAATCTACATGTGAAAGATTTGGGTACCACACTACCACCTAAAGGAGATCCTGTTTTCGAATTAAAACCTTTACCTGATGATCTTAAATATGCTTATCTTGATGATAAGAAAATATATCCTATTATTATTAGTTCTAAACTTTCAGGAAAGGAAGAAGAAAGGTTATTAGAGATATTCAAGAAACACCGAGGAGTTATGGGCTATACTCTTGACGATTTAAAGGGGATTTCTCCTACTATATGTCAGCATGCTATTAATATAGAGCCTGATGCAAAACCAGTTGTTGAGCACCAACGCTGTCTAAATCCTAAGATGAAGGACGTGGTAATAAATGAGGTATTAAAACTCCTTGATGCTGGTATTATTTATCCTATTGCTGATTGTAAATGGGTTAGCCCTGTTCATTTTGTTCCCAATAAAGGGGGAATAATTGTTGTGCCTAATGAGGATAATGAGCTTATACCCCAAAGAGTAGTGGTTGGTTATAGAATGTGCATTGATTTTAGAAAGATTAATAAAGTTACTAAGAAAGATCACTATCATTTGCCCTTTATTGATTAAATGCTTGAGAGGTTGTCCAAAAAGACTCACTTTTGCTTTCTTGATGGTTATTCTAGGTTTTCTCAAATTGCTGTGAAAGCACAGGACCAAGAGAAAACTACTTTCACTTGTCCTTATGGTACTTAATCTTATAGGTGTATGCCCTTTGGTTTATGTAATGCCCCTGCTACCTTTCAGAGATGTATGTCTGCTATCTTTCATGGGTTTTGTGAGGAAATTGTGGAGGTTTTCATGGACGATTTTTCCGTCTATGGAACTTCTTTTGATAACTGTTTGCACAACCTTGATAAAGTTTTGCAGAGATGTGAAGAAACCAACCTTGTTCTTAATTGGGAGAAATGCCATTTTATGGTAAACGAAGGGATTGTTATTGGACACAAGATCTCTGAAAGAGGCATTGAAGTTGACAGAGCCAAAATTGAACCAATTGAGAAGATGCCTTGTCCTAGGGATTTCAAAGGTATTCGTAGTATCCTTGGTCATGCTGGTTTCTATAGGAGGTTTATTAAAGATTTCTCCAAATTTCAAAGCCCCTTAATAATCTTCTTCAAAAAGATGTACCTTTTGTTTTTGATGATGATTGTAAGGAAGGTTTTGAAACTTTGAAGGGGGATTTGACAACTGCTCCTATTGTCCAACCACCTGATTGGAATTTACCTTTTGTAATTATGTGTGATGCTAGTGATTTTTCTGTGGGTGTTGTCCTTAGACAACTTGTTGATAAGAAGTTGAATGTTATTCATTATGCTAGCAAGACTCTTGATGCTGCTCAAAGGAATTATGCTACTACTGAAAAAGAGTTCTTAGCTGTAATCTTTGCTTGTGATAAGTTTAGACCTTATATTGTTGATTCTAAGGTTACTATTCATACTGATCATGCTTCTATTAAGTATCTTATGACAAAGAAGGACGCTAAGCCTAGGCTTATAAGGTGGGTGTTGCTTTTACAAGAGTTTGATCTGCATATTATGGATAGGAAAGGTGTTGATAATCCTGTTGCTGATAATTTATCTCTTTTGGAAAACATTTATTTTGACCCATTGCCTGTTAATGATAGTTTTCCAAATGAGTAGTTAGCTGCAATAAGGGTAAGTCCACATGGAAGTCCTTGGTATGCTGATTATGCTAACTTTATTGTTTACAAGTATTTGCCTCCAACCTTTACAGCTTAGCAAACAAGGAAATTCTTTTATGATTTAAGGCATTACTTTTGGGATGACCCACACTTATATTAAGGAGTAGATGGCATTATGTGAAGATGTGTTCCAGAATTTGAATAAAAGAGGTATTGAGAAAATGTCATGGCAGTGCTTATGGAGGACATCATGCTGGGGATAGGACCGCACAAAAGGTTTTACAATCTGGATTTTATTGGCCTACCCTTTTTAAAGATGCAAGGAAGTTTGTCTTATCATGTGATGAATGCCAACGAGTAGGTAACATCTCTAGACGCAATGAAATGCCTATGAATTATTTTCTTGTTATTGAACCTTTTGATTGTTGGGGATTTGACTTTATGGGGCATTTTCCTCCTTCAAAGGGGTATACTCATATTATTGTTGCTGTTGACTATGTTACAAAGTGGGTGGAAGCCATACCTACAAACAGTGCTGATGGTAAGACCTCTTTGAAAATGCTTAAAGATGTCATTTTTCCTAGGTTTGGTGTGCCTAGATATCTAATGATTGATGGAGGCTCTCATTTTATTCATGGGGGTTTTAGAAAAACTCTCGCTAAGTATGATGTAAACCACAGAATTGCTTCAGCTTAACACCCCCAAACTAGTGGGCAAGTAGAACTTTCCAATAGGGAAATGAAAAGCCCAATTTTCACCACCATTCTATATCATAATTTACCTCTATTCATTTATATTTGTCTAATTATGAGGTATTACTTATGGCTTTTCATCTGTTTATGCATGTTGGATGATTCTTGGAGGATGGACTGCAGGAGTCTGGATTCTGATGGAAAAGAAGGCGTTTCGGTGCAATTTCGCAAAGATCAGAAAAATACCATAAAAATAGGGAAACATATTATTTTACCAAAAGATGAAGGAAGCCAGAAGGAGGGACGAAGAAGGGCCTTAGGGGGCCCACACCCTCCTAGGCGCGGGCCCATCTGGCCCCGCTCCTAGGGCAGGTGTGGCCCACCTGCGGGGCCTCTGACTCCGCCCCTTCGCCTATATCTTTCCTTCGAAACCCTAAGGCTCGGGGGGCGACCACAGATAGATTTCCGCCGCCTCTGGGGGGCAGAAAAAACTAAGAGAGAAAGATCTCTCCGGAGATAGATTTCTGCCAGAGGAATTCCTTCCCGAAGAGAGGAGACCGTCGCCATCAACACCATCATCAAGCTAGGCTTCATCGGTATAATCATCATCATCCACACCATCATCTCCACTCCGTCCCGCTATAACAATTGTGTTGGATATTGCTTTAGTTCTTAGGGGAAACTTTCCCGGTGTTGATTACTATTGTAGTTGATGCTTGTGAGTGGAACCATTGGATTATTGTTTATGTTCAGATTGTTATCCATTATCATACCATCTGTGATATTGATCCATATGATGTCTTGATAGTAGTTCGTTTAGTTCTTGAGGACATGGGAGAAGTCATGTTGTTAGTAGTGAATCAGTGATGAGTTATTATTCAATGGTTTAGTATTTAAGTTGTGGTGCTATTCTTCTAGTGGTGTCATGTGAACGCCGACTACATGATACTTCACCATTTATGGGCCTAGGGGAATGCATTGTGTATTTGGCTACTAATTGTGGGGTTGCCGGAGTGACAGAAACCTGAACCCCCATTAGGACACCTTTACACAAGGGAGTGTAGGATCTCAGAATTTAAGGCTACAGTTAGATTTATATCTTAATTACTTTCTTGTATTTACGAATGTTTGCAGGGTGTTTAAGCACAAGTATGTATTATTCCTAGGAAGGGCGGTATGTTAGCACAGGTTCACCCACACAACACTTACAACACCAAAGAAGAGTACTCAGCTATTTGAAGCGAAAGCACTTGACAGAATTCCCATGTGTCCTCGAGAACGTTTGGTCCTTATAAGTATTTCCACCGGCTTGTCCTTTGCTAAGAAAGGATTGGGCCACTTGCTCCATTTGTTCGTTACTTCTGTTACTTGCTATTTGTTTTGTTGCCTTGTCAGAAAACCACTAAAAATCTGTTTGCTAAGTATTCACAGGGATTTCCTGCTCCATACCACTGTTCAGCACCTTCTGCTCCTCGTTGGGATCGACACTCCTATTTATCGAAAGTACTACGATACACCCCCTATACTTGTGGGTCATAAAGACTATTTTCTGGCGCCGTTGCCGGGAAGTGAAGCGCTATTGAAGAGTGGAACTGGTAAGGGAAACTTTCACTGTGAGTATTGCTCTTATTAATGCTTGTTACTTTGTTTCCAATATGGATAACCCACTTGGTTTTCTATTTGGGAAAACTACTACCACTGCTAGGGTAGTAGATGAACCACCACCTGTTGAGATAGATCCTTTTAAGATACCTACAAGTATTGTTAATCGTGTTATGGATAATTATTATTTTGGGGATGGAACTGTCCATCCCGGTGATCACTTGCTTTTTATCCATGAATTATGCAGGTTGTTTAAGTGTGCAGGTATCACAACTGAACATGTGAAGAAGAAGTTACTCTCCATATCCTTGAAAGGGAGAACTGGAGAATGGTATAAGCTGCCGAAGAATGGAAAATCCATGGAATGGGAGGAGATGACATATTTCTTTTACTCTAAATTTTATCCTCCCAGTGAGATTCATAAGGATATAAATCTTATATATAATTTTTTGCCTCTTGATGGAGAGAGTACAACTCAAGCTTGGGGGAGATTGAAGTTACTAATGCTTAAATGTCCTATTCATGAACTCCCTAACAATATTATTCTCAATAACTTTTATGCTAGGATTTCTCTTCATGATAAAGATTTACTAGATGCTTCCTGTGCTGGATCATTCACACGTATGAAGGAAGAAGCTAAATGGGATCTTCTAGACCGTATTCAAGAGAACACTGAAGCTTGGGAGAATGACAAAGGAAGAAAGTCAGGTATAAACTATGATTATGAATGCATTAAATCTTTTATGGGAACTGATGACTTCCATGATATTAGTAATGATTTTGGTCTTGATTCCCAAAGTATTGCCAACTGTTTTAAGGCCTTTGCCTCTTACATATAAATTCCCAAGAAGAAGTGGAACAAGTACCATTCTCCTTATAAATATGTTGTTTGTCATGCTTCCGTTAGAAGTACTCAAGTTTGTATTACTAATCATATTGTGCATGAACCATATGTTGAGAAAATGCCTTTCCCGGCTAAGGTAAAAGAGTATTCTATGATTATTAGTGCAAATAACAAAGGTACAATAAAAACTGTGGAGCCTGGTAAGCATTTGAGTGATGAACTTGTGGTAGCTATTGTGAAAGACACTGTCACTAGAAATATAGAGGATGAGGACATTGTCTTCTATGAAGACGCTTCTAATATTATCTCTCATCCTAGTACGGCTAGAAAAGCTAGTGTTCATGTGCTTTCTGTTAAAATTGGTGATCATTGCTACTATGGTTTATGTGATATTGGTGCTAGTTCTAGTGCTATTCCTTATGAGATTTATAGGGAAATTATGCATGAGATTGGTCCTTGTTAGCTTGAGGACATTGATGTGGTTATCCACCTTTCTAATGAGGAAACCATTTGCCCCATTGGTATTGTAAGAGATGTGGAGGTTCTATGTGGTAAGATTAAGTATCCTGCTGATTTTCTAGCGCTTAATTCAGAATCTAGCAAAACTTGTCCTATCATTTTTTGTAGACCTTTCTTGAACACTTGTGGAGCTATTATTGATTGTAAGAAGGATTTTTTTAACTAAGTTTGATGGAGATTCTTATGATTTTAACTTTTCCAAATTTGCTAAAGCTCCTTGTGAAAATAGCTTGCCTAATAAAGATTTCAGGATGTAACAACTTGCTTCTATTGATCCGATTTATGACCTTGTACCTCTTTTTGATGACTGTAAGTATGCTTATTCTGATTATAAAGTTGTTGCCAGTGATAGTTATATTGTCAACTTTATTCAAAGTGCTACTGAAAGTTATTTTGAGAGAGGGAAACATGGTTTTATGCATCTGAATGATGTTAAGTTTCCCCATTTTATGTTGAACGCTTTAAAGTTGCATCTGTTTTGTCTTCCTATTCTTGTGGCCTTTTGTTTCAACAATTCGTTTTCTCATGATACCCCCATGCATAGGAAGTGGGTTAGGCTCAAGTGTGTTGGTTATTTGCTTCTTGATGCTCTCTTTCGTCTTAGATATATATCTCCTTTGTGGGCATCTTTGGAAGTTTCAAGCCTAACTTAAAGGCATTAAAGAAAAGTACTTGTTGGGAGATAACCCAATAGTTTGGTCGAGTCTTGGAAGTTATTACCTCAGTAATAACCACTCCTTATCCTTTTTGTTTTGGCTTTTGTGTCAAGTTCAACTACTTTTGTGAAGTAGAGGATTTGTGAAAAGTGGCTGTCCTGGGACAGATTTGTGTGCTGGATTGTAAAAATTCATGAGGAAGCTCAGTAGTTCGGATGGAGCTGCATTTTTCTAAGCTTGTTCTCCAAGTTGTTACCCAACTTTCTTTAGTTCTGCACTTTTTTGATTTGAGCAACAGAAGGTGTTTGAAAAAATCAATCTTTACCTTCTGGCCTGTTTTGACAGATTTCTGCCATCATTTGCATTTGCCTCTTACAGAAGCTTTTGTTTTGATGTGTTTTCAGTTGAAGTGTTTACCAAAGGTTTATTGTTTTTGCTTATACTAATGTTGTCATTGAGTTTGTGCAAAAGTTTTGTATGAAGGAAATTCGCAAGAGAAAGAGAGAAGGAATCTGCAGAGTTCGTCTTTGAATAGGTAAAAGTGGTGAAAATAGAAGGTTCGTGAAACCCCAATCTTTTTATATTTTTGATGTTTTTAATACATAAGGGAAGTTACGAGACGAAACTAAAGAGGAAACGGAGCCCGGGGTGGACAAACCCACCCCAGGCACAGGCCTAGCCTGGCCGCGCCTGAGGGGGGTGTTCCCTCCTCGAACTTCTTCTCTGCCTCGTTTCTGTGTCAAAACCTTCCTTATGCATTGAAACTTCATAATATATAACCCCCCCGGTTCCCCCGGGGTTCATGCATCATGTTCTCGTCGTGTTTTTGTTTCAATCTGTTTCTGTCAGGAAATCTTCTCAAGTTTAGAGCACCATGGCCTCCGCCAACGACAAAGGCAAGAAGCCCGTGGAGATAGAGTTGGAAGAACAAACCATCGCAGGAACAAGGGGAAGGAAACCTACTTTTATAGGATCAATTAACATTGTGGATGCTTTTTCTCGTCACATGCAAAGAATCATTGCTTTTAGTCCAGAACTCATATACTGCCCTAAGGCAGCGAAAGCCCTTCGAACCACCAACGAGTTTTGTGATAAGTACCGTGCTTTGATGATGAAGGTGGATATGCTTCAAGAGGAAAATAACCGGCTCCGTAAGATGCTGGAAGATTTCCTGACCCATGACAAGGGAACACCACCACCACCGAAGGAGTAATTTGTCATCCGGTTTGGCATCCCCTTGGCTTGTTCCAAGCTTGCGGGAGTGCTGCGGTATCACCACCATTATCTTTTATCTTTTACCTTTTTAGTAGATTCATATCTGTGGTAGAGAGGTTATCTTATAGTTTGGTTTGCATGTGGAAGTATCTCTCCTTTATTTGATTATCTATGTATCCCTTGGTGTGAATGCCTTTATTGAATATTAATGAGAAGTCTCATATTTTACTTTTTGCACTTCTTATTTTAGTTTGCAATCTCTATTATATGATAGATCTTGTTGATCAGTATTGGCACCACTTTGGGATCATCAAGTGGATCTAAATTGGTTTTGGCAAACCGAGTTCTGGTTAGTGGCATTAGTTTGGAAGAAAAAGAAAGAAAGAAAAAGCTTATAGGTATTTGGTATCATTTGTTTTCTTTCTTGTTGGCTCATAAGCTTAGTATTCTTTATTTAAGATTCTTTTGTGTCTTCAAGGAAGATTGCATGTTTGGATTTATTACTTGTATGTTTGCTTGTTTATTCCAACTCTCTTGCTTGCTACCCAGCCTTGCTAGCCAAAAACCTATTTTGAGAAGGCATACTTATCATGTTTCCAAAATCCTTTGAACCAAAAATTTTGCCACTTGTGTCCACCATATCTACCTAGTAGCTTTTGCTATTCCAAGAAAATTCTCAAGCTTCATCTACCTTTCGAATTAAAAAGTATTTTGTTATGAGAAAACTAGTTAGTAAAGCTCTCACGAACTTGATGGCACACTTTATTTCCTTTCCCCTAATATATTTGGACCATTGTGAACATCTAAGTTGTATATGCTTGCATCTATATGTTGAAATTAGCAAAACCGTGCTGTCATGGGGAACATTTTCAACATTGCACTTGTACTCTGTACACAGTTGATATTGTTATCTTTTGTCTATGGATGTTAACAGTGTGAAATAAAGAGGGAACTTGTAAGTCCATGGAGTTTGTATTCTGTGTTAGAGAAACGCCTGGGCCGCTAGCCTAAGCCATGCTTAATCATGGTGGAAACTTGCAACATCACCATAGTGAGTCATCTATGAAGCATCCTCAATAAAAATCTATACACATAGTTGTTGGAGATATGCCCAAGAGGCAATAATAAAGTGGTTATTATCATATCTTCATACTTATGATAAATGTTTACATACCATGCTATAATTGTATTAACCAGAAACATTAATACTTGTGTGATTTGTAAACATAAAAGAGTCCCTAGTAAAGCCTCTTGTTAAACTAGCTTGTTGGTTAATATATGATCATGGTTTCCTGATCATGAACATAGAGATGTTATTAACAACAGGGTCATATCATTAGGAGAATGATGTGATGGACATACTCCTATAGTTAAGCGTAGCATAAAGATCAAGTCATTTAATATAGTTCATTTGCTATAAGCTTTCTGATACATAGTAACCTAATTCCTTCGACCATGAGATCATGTTAATCACCATCACCGGAAGGATGCTTTGATGACATCAAACACCACACCGTAACTGGGTGGCTATAAAGGTGGCATTGAGTGTTTGGAAAGTATGGGTTGAGGCACATGGATCAAGAGTGGGATTTGTCCATCCATATGACAGATAGATATACTCTGGGCCCTCTCGGTGGAATGTCATCCAATTAGCTTGCAAGCATGTGACTGGCTCACAAGGGATCACATATCACGGGAACGAGAAAAGAGTACTTATCGGTAACGAGGTTGAACTAGGTATGCAGAGATACCAACGATCAAAACCTCGGATAAGTAAACTATCGTGAGACAAAGGGAAATTGGTATCGTATGTAAGTGGTTCATTCGATCGCAAATTAATCGTAGAAATATGTGGGAGCCATATGAATTTCCAGATTCCTCTATTGGTTATTGATCGGAGAAGTGTCTCGGTCATGTCCGCATAATTCACGAACCGTAGGGAGACACACTTAAGGATTCGATGTTGTTGAGTAGTTATGGAATGATTATTAAGAGATCGAATGTTGTTCGGAGTCTCGGATGGGATCCGGGATATCACGAGGAGATCCAGAATGGTCCGGAGAATAAGATTCATATAAGGAAAGTCCTATTTCGGAGTTCGGGAAAGTTTCCGATGATTTCATCGGAGAGGTTCTAGAAGGGTCTAGAAGGTTCACCGGTCCGAAAGGAGAATGGTCCATGAATGTGTCATGGGTAAGTGGAATGATTGGATCATGTCCAAGGTCACTTGGTGTTGGCATATGCAAGAGAGAAATAAAACTCTAAATTGAAAGTCAAACGGGAAGTTTGAAAAGTCAAACTGGAACAATGGTTTCCTAGTGGGAGAAGAAACAAGTCCTTCTCTCAATCCAACTTGGGTTTGGGTTTGGATTCAAACCCACCCCTCCCAAGGCTGCCCCTCCCTCTCATAAATAGAGGGGGAGGGCTGCCCCAAACAACACAAGTTCCAAGACCTCTCCACGAGCCGCCGCCCGCCGCCGCCGCCAGCGCCGCCGCCGGTCTGTCGTTGCCGCCTTAGCCGCCGCCGACACCTCCTCCTGCTCCCGGATCTCTAAACCCTAGTTTTCCGGGAAACCCTAATCCAACATACTCGCTTCGTCTTAAGGCGAAGCCCTACGAGATCTCCCCTCTACTTCCAGTACCACGCCGTCGTGCTGCCGGAATCGCGAGGAGAGTACTACAAACTCCGCTGCCTGCTGGAACAAGGGAGAGGAAGGTCTTCATCGAGTACCGAACGTGTGACCGACTGCGGAAGCGCTGCCGGAACGCAGCGCCGGAAGGATCGTCTACGCGATCTTGAGATCGGCAAGTGTACGACTACATCACCCACGAGAATCTGCTCTCGTTAACCGCTTTGGAATCTTCGAGGGTGAGTTCCTCTATAGACTCGTTGCTACAATCTAGTAGATAAATCTTGGCTTGTTTGTGTGCATGCGGTAGAATTTTTTTGTTTTCCATGCTACGAACCCCTACAGTGGTATCAGAGCCGTGTCTATATGTAGATCTGTTGCACGAGTAGAACACAATGGTCATTGTGGGCGTTGATGCTTTTTTTGTCGATTGCTTCTTGTGTACTTTGCATCTTGCGGGATGGTGGGATGAAGCGGCCCGGGCTAACCTTACATGACATCGTTCATGAGACTTGCTCCACGCTTGACATGCAACTTGTATTGCATAAGTGGCTTTGCGGGTGCCTGTTTCTCCCAACATAGTTAAGATTCAATTTACATCGGGTGATTGACAATACTAGTATCAATGTTGTGGTTCTTGTTCGTAAGTTAGAACGACACTTATTGAAAGCCCCAAACCACGTAAAATATGCAAAGAAAATTAGAGGCGTCTAACTTTGTTTTGCAGGGGTGTGCTATGATGTGATATGGCCATGATTGTGATTATATTTGATGTATGCAATGTTCCTTATTGTAAGTTGGCAACCGGCAGGAGCCATATGGTTGTCTTTAAATTCTGTTTAGACCTGCGTGTCTATTCAAAGTAGTTGTAATAGTTGAAGCTGGTGGACGACAACCATGGAGCGGCATCATTGACCTTGATGCAATGCCGGTGATGATGGAGATCATGTTCGTGCTTGAAGATGGAGATCGGAAGCACAAAGAAGAAATGCCATATCATATCACATATTATGAATTGCATGTGATGTTAATCCTTTTATGCATCTTGTATTGCTTAGTTTACGACGGTAGCATTATAAGATGATCCCTCAAGCACAAAATTTCAAGTTTTAAAGTGTTCATCCTTAGTAAGCACCGTCCTAAAGCTCGTTGTTTCGAAGCACCACGTGATGATCGGGTGTGTTAGATTCTGCGAGTGTATACAACGTGAGCAAGCCAGATTTGCTCATGCGGAAGCTAAGGTTTGATCTTGACGAGCCTAGCATGTACAGACATGGTCTCGGAACACGGGTCACCGAAAGGTAAAGCATGAGTCATATAGTAGATATGATGAACATGTTGATTGTTCGCCATTGAAGCTACATCAACTCTCGTGATGATCGGTTTTGATGTGGTGGATTTGGTTCGTGCGATCACTAAAACAATGTGAGGGATATTGTTTTGAGTGGGAGTTCAACGACAATATGATTAAAAGTTGAACACTATTTATCAAAAATTAAATCAAAGTGAATTTGCATAGTTATTGTAGTCATTGGCATCCGTTTACCACCTTGCGCTTAGTTTTAATTGAGATGATAGAACTATAGAATTCTGGTTAGTTACTTTATGAACTGTATCGTATTGTTTTGAAGTGTTAATATAAAGTTTAAAAGTCCTATTGCAAACTTTCAGTAAGTTCCGGTTACTCCATGAAGTTTAATAATTGGTATTAAATCAAGAGTGACAATTCCAAGTGTTAGTGCATGAGTATCATGTTTGTCTCCATGATTCTTGATATTCAAAGGATTGTCTTAATATCAAGGTTATCTAGGATCTGAAAGAGTTGTTTCAGAAACCATGATGTGTGGAAGATATTGTGATATCTGAAACGAAGTTTTGGTTGCAACATGACAGAGTATAATATGGCAAATGTCATGTTCTAATATTTGATGAGAATTTGCAAAGGGTTGGAGACACTAGTTGTCCTAATCCACCAAAAGGTTTTTGGATAGCAACATTATACTCGCGATTCATCTTTATAAGCTAAAAGTAGTTTGATCATGAATAATTCCATGATAAGGGTGAATATTTTATGTAGGTAAAATATTTACCACACCAAGAGATTACTAAAGAATGGAATTTGAAAGCACACCAAACATTTTATGATGGTGATATACTTCAAAGTGCAAGTCCAAAGACATTGGTATTTTATTATACACGCTTTGGACTATGTGTCATATGTATGACTCCACTATTGATGTTGATAGATTCTTTCAAACAGAAAAGGAAATACTGAAAGAGAATCTCATAAATATATGGCAGAAAAGAAAAGACTAGAATTGTTCAGTTTAAGTATATAGATGATATACATGTTATGGCTATATTATTTGCTTATTAAACAATGTGGTTCTTAAGTATTTGATACTTAATTTGTTGGTGTGAATCGTCATACGAAACAACACAATTCATGAACTACAATGGCCTAAGTAACTAGCAAAATAATATGTGATGATGTTCATCGAGAACAAATAAAGGGTTATTGTGTTGCTCGTTAAATATTAAAGCTTGCCTTCAAGATTTGTTTTATCAGGTATTATGAGAACAAAAGGGTTGTTCAAATAATTGCCGTAATCCATAAAAGATGGATGATTCACAAATCTCGTTGGAGAAATCACATCCATAAAACTAGTGCTAAAAATGTCGAAAGACAAATTGATTGAAAGATCACTTAGGAAGTGACATAGCCGTTTAAATTATATTGGAAAGAAAACATGAAGAAACTCCATGTGTATGGAATTTTGGAGTCTTTTGATTTTTGATCAAATGACGCTTGTGAAACTTTCCTAGAGATAATTAAAACTTCGTTCATAGGCCAAAAGGGAACGAATGACTAGCTTATTGGAACTTGTACATATTGTTGTACGAAGTCCATTATGTGTAGTCAAGAGCGATGGATTTCAACTTCATATGCTTTCTCCGAAAATTTGAGTGAATATATGAATATTTACTTAATAAGGATGAAGTATGAAACATTTGAAAAGTTCAAAGACTTTCAAGATGAAGTGCAAAATCATTGTAACAAGAATATAAATAGTTTATGATAAGATCATAAAGGAAGATATTTGAGTTACAAGTTTAGCATAATACCGAAGATTTATGGAATCGTTCCGTGGATTTGCATGTCCCGAAACACCATAAGAGTATGGAGCGTTCGAGATATGTAATTAAACCTTGTTTGACATGGTAAGATCGAAGGTGTAATTCATAAAATTGCCATTATATTTTAAAGATTAAAAGCTTCAGAGACTACCGTTTTTCCACTGAAAAGAGCTTCATCATAATCCGTTGAAATGACACCATATAAAGTTATGGTTTGGGATAAAACCCAAGTAGTACTTTCTTAAACATTGGTATTTTATGCATAAGAAAGATGTTTGCAACCAAAGTCGGATGAACCTGTCTTTGTATAACTGTTAAGTATTCCTCCATAACACCGGAGACAAAAGTGTTTGTCACTTAGAACGTCAAGTTTCTTTGAGAAGGAATTTTTCATGAAAAGATAAGTGGGAGGACAATAGAACTTTGATAAGGTTAAAATAACCTTAGCTATATGTGCAAAGTTGCGCAGCGCCGAAAAGTGTTCCGGAGGCAGCAACAATGCTCATGGCTCACGTGCCTCAAAGGTTGCGGTCACAGAGGTCTAAGTTCCTATTGAAACAAGTAGGTCGGGTAAACAATCAAATACCAAGATTTGAGAGTTAAATTATTATTTGACAATAATGATCCGACTACATGCAAAGAAGCGATGATGAGCCCTGACTCCGTCAAATGGCTTGAAGCCATAAAATTCGTGATAGTTCCATACACGAGAAATCAAGTTTTGAACTTAAAGGACCCTCGAGAAAGGTGTAAGACCTTACAGTTGTGTTTGGATCTATAAAGAAATAGACATGGATGTTTCACATCTATGAAATGGTCGACATGTTGGGAAAGAGTTCACAACAATTTTCAAAGGTTGACTATGACAAGATTTGATCTTTCATAGCGATGTCTAGACGGATTAATGTAGCAACCACTACATATAATTTTGTTATGTGGTAGTTGAATAAGCGAAACAAGTTCTTCTAATAGAATTGTTACCTAGGACGTGTGCATAACACGGTCCAAAGGGTTTGGTTATTTCAAAGGATGCTAAAAGCGTATGCAAACTTCAATGGTTGAAGTGAGCATCGCGGAGTTGGAATCTTCACTATGATGAAACTGTTAAAAGAGTTTAATTTCATCGGAGACAATGAAGATGCTTGCATTTGCAAAAATTAAGTGGGAGCGCTAACACATGTTTCTAATACATTATGTGGAAGACATATTGTTGATTATAAATGATGTATCTTTTATTAACACATATTAAGAATTTCATCCCGATGAAAGACTTAGGCGAAACCCAAATATTTGGCATCAATAGATGCTAATATGGTTGTGCCAAAAGTACATAGATAATGTATTGAATGAGTTCAATATAGAAACTACAAGAATGGTTCTTGTCGCACATAAAAGATTGAAGGAGTTCAATAATGATGATATATTCAAGTGTATTGACACTTGGTAAGTGGAACAAAGATTCAAGTATAGATTGATACTTGATGTATGAAATCACAAAGAGTATTTATATCAATCATACTGTGACATGTACAAATCCAGATATGTCCTATGCTCTAAATTTTATGAGCATATACCAGAATGATTCATAAGATGATCATTGGACGATAGTAAGGATATTCTTATGATCTTTTGAAAGAACTAAGAGTATATTATTTTGTAGAAGTGAAAAATAGATGGTTAGTTCATTGTAAAAGTTCTACATTGATACTAGTTTTGTCACAAAATACAAATTAAGTTTATCTCAATCTAAACTAAGGGTGGCACAATATGATGGAAAGTAAGTTCCATAATATATTTGGATGAGTTCCAAAGTTAAGACATTGTGACAGATACTACTACAAAAGGCTAAGTATATGACTGCTATTATAGCAGCAAAAGAGGGCATTTGTGTCAAGTAGTTTGTTATCAAACTAGGTGTAGTTCACAGTGGGATAGTACTATGAAGATATATTGTACGTCAATATTATCAACATGTTTTAACCCCAAAGAACTAAAGGTCTCACCAAAGGACCATATTTGTACAAAGCCATCTCATTAGAGAATGAGTGATGCGTAGAGACGCAAAGACATGCAATTACACACGGACCTGGAAGTGTCAGATCCGGAGATCAGTTGACCACTAGAAATTGTGTACATACAAAACCATAAATCCATAGGTGTTGAATACACAAAGATTTGAAACTAGATTATTGACTCTAGTGCAAGTGGGAGACTGTTGGAGATATGCCCAAGAGGTAATAATAAAGTGGTTATTATCATATCTTCATACTTATGATAAATGTTTACATACCATGCTATAATTGTATTAACCGGAAACATTAATACTTGTGTGATTTGTAAACATAAAAGAGTCCCTAGTAAAGCCTCTTGTTAAACTAGCTTGTTGGTTAATATATGATCATGGTTTCCTGATCATGAACATAGAGATGTTATTAAAAACAGGGTCATATCATTAGGAGAATGATGTGATGGACATAATCCTATAGTTAAGCGTAGCATAAAGATCAAGTCATTTAATATAGTTCATTTGCTATAAGCTTTCTGATACATAGTAACCTAATTCCTTCGACCATGAGATCATGTTAATCACCATCATCGGAAGGATGCTTTGATGACATCAAACACCACACCATAACTGGGTGGATATAAAGGTGGCATTGAGTGTTTGGAAAGTATGGGTTGAGGAACATGGATCAAGAGTGGGATTTGTCCATCCATATGACGGATAGATATACTCTGGGCCCTCTCGGTGGAATGTCATCCAATTAGCTTGCAAGCATGTGACTGGCTCACAAGGGATCACATATCACGGGAACGAGAAAAGAGTACTTATCGGTAACGAGGTTGAACTAGGTATGCAGAGGTACCAACGATCAAAACCTCGGATAAGTAAACTATCGTGAGACAAAGGGAAATTGGTATCATATGTAAGTGGTTCATTCGATCGCAAAGTAATCGTAGAAATATGTGGGAGCCATATGAATTTCCAGATTCATCTATTGGTTATTGATCGGAGAAGTGTCTCGGTCATGTCCGCATAATTCACGAACCGTAGGGAGACACACTTAAGGATTCGATGTTGTTGAGTAGTTATGGAATGATTAGTAAGAGACCGAATGTTGTTCGGAGTCTCGGATGGGATCCGGGATATCATGAGGAGATCCAGAATGGTTCGGAGAATAAGATTCATATAAGGAAAGTCCTATTTCGGAGTTCGGGAAAGTTTCCGATGATTTCATGGGAGAGGTTCTAGAAGGGTCTAGAAGGTTCACCGGTCCGAAAGGAGAATGGTCCATGAATGTGTCATGGGTAAGTGGAATGATTGGATCATGTCCAAGGTCACTTGGTGTTGGCATATGCAAGAGAGAAATAAAACTCTAAATTGAAAGTCAAACGGGAAGTTTGAAAAGTCAAACTGGAACAATGGTTTCCTAGTGGGAGAAGAAACAAGTCCTTCTCTCAATCCAACTTGGGTTTGGGTTTGGATTCAAACCCACCCCTCCCAAGGCTGCCCCTCCCTCTCATAAATATAGGGGGAGGGCTGCCCCAAACAACACAAGTTCCAAGCCCTCTCCACGAGCCGTCGCCGCCGCCGCCAGCGCCGCCGCCGCCAGCGCCGCCGCCTGTCTGTCGTCGCCGCCTTAGCCGCCGCTGACACCTCCTCCTCCTCTCGGATCTCTAAACCCTAGTTTTCCGGGAAACCCTAATCCAACATACTCGCTTCGGCTTAAGGCGAAGCCCTGCGAGATCTCCCCTCTACTTTCGGTACCACGCCGTCGTGCTGCCGGAATCGTGAGGAGAGTACTACAACCTCCGCTGCCTGCTGGAACAAGGGAGAGGAAGGTCTTCATCGAGTACCGAACGTGTGACCGACTGCGGAAGCGCTGCCGGAACGCAGCGCCGGAAGGATCGTCTACGCGATCTTGAGCTCGGCAAGTGTATGACTACATCACCCACTTGAATCTGCTCTTGTTAACCGCTTTGGAATCTTCGAGGGTGAGTTCCTCTATCGACTCGTTGCTACAATCTAGTAGATAAATCTTGGCTTGTTTGTGTGCATGCGGTAGAAATTTTTTGTTTTCCATGCTACGAACCCCTACAATAGTAAATAAAAAGATCGCTGAGATGCTCATTGTCTGCTTGCCTTGTCATTTTGGTTATGGGAAAGCTCCTGTACCATGTGCAAGGGGTACCCCATTGGTGGTTCTCAAGGATATGCAAATACTTACAATGACAAGAACTTACTTGGGCCCAAAGTTGAGTATGCATGAGGAGTGGCCCTCATATTCAAGGGACATGAGATTGCCAACTTATATTTCATCAAGCATATACTCCATCTTTTCTCACTTTAACCTTAATCATCTCAAGATGCTTATGATAGGGGCAATGAGGGCTCAAAGCTAGTAAGTACCATAATCTTTTGGAAGCTCTTTATGACTTGTAATCCCTGCTACCCTCTAAGAAGGGACCTTTCTCCTAGTTACCAGTTGAGTCAGTAAACCTACTTCCTCTCTATCTCCAGCAAGCATTTGAGTTGTTGTGTTTCAAGCATTCATATGGTGATTTATTCAATCATGTTCTCTATCTTCCTTGTTTGCACAAAACACTTATCTATTGAGTATTACTTTGAAAGCCTTCACATGTAAAAAAAACCTTTTTGAGCCAGGAGTGCTCCTGTCTTGAAACTTCTACAAAAAGCTTTTGTGAAACTGTTTACTAGGTATTCTCTGACCAAGAACAAGTTTGCCAATTCCAATTATGATTTATCTTTATGCATCTCTATTGTGACTGCTGTACTTGGTTGCAATCTAAGTTATATAATGGTGAGTTGCTCTCTTCCATGAGTTGTGCAATGGGAAGTGTGATGCTTATTGTTCGTATTCTTTTATCGACACTTCACTCCATAAACCTGTGGACATGTTTACTAAGCTCAGTTTTCGCTTGGGGACAAGCTTAAGTCTACGCTTGGGGGAGTTGATACGCCAAATTTGCATCACCATTCTATATCATAATTTACCTCTATTCTTTGATATTTTTCTTATTATGAGGTATTACTTATGGCTTTGCATATGTTTATGCATGTTGGATGATTCTTGGAGGATGGACTGCCAAAGTCTGGATTCTGATGGAAAAGAAGGTGTTTCAGTGAAATTTCACAAAGATCAGAAAAATACCATAAAAATATGGAAACATATTATTTTACCAGAAGAAGGAAGCCAGAAGAAGGGACAAAGAAGGGCCTCAGGGGGCACCTGTCCTCGTGCCTAGGGCAGGTGTGGCCCACCTATCCGGACTCCAACTCCGCCCCTTCACATATATCTTCCCTTCGAAACCCTAAGGCTCGGGGGGCGACCACAGATAGATTTCCGCTGCCTCTGGGTCGGAAAACACCGAGAGAGAAAGAGCTCTCCGGCAGACAGATTTCTGCCAGGGGAATTCCTTCCCGGAGAGGGGAGATCATCGCCATCAACACCGTCATCAAGCTAGGCTTCATCGGGATCATCATCCACACCATCATCTCCACTCCGTCTCGCTGTAACAATTGTGTTGGATATTGCTTTAGTTCTCAGGGGAAACTTTCTCGGTGTTGATTACTATTGTAGTTGATGCTTGTGAGTGGAACCATTGGATTATTGTTTATGTTCATATTGTTATCCATTACCATACCATATTTGATCTTGATCCATATGATGTATTGTGAGTAGTTCGTTTAGTTCTTGAGGACATGGGAGAAGTCATGTTGTTAGTAGTGAATCTGTGATGAGTTATTATTCAATGGTTTAGTATTTAAGTTGTGGTGCTATTCTTCTAGTGGTGTCATGTGAACATCGACTACATGATACTCCACCATTTATGGGCCTAGGGGAATGCATTGTGTATTTGGCTTGTAATTGTGGGGTTGCCGGAGTGACAGAAACCTGAACCCCCGTTAGGACACCTTTGCATAAGGGAGCATAGTGAAAGAGCGTTTCCTATCCCTAGTGATTTTGGTGTTTTATAACAACACACATTTCAGACTAATTATTTGCCAAGTGTATCGCAGGTGCATTGAAAAATACTTGGCAATGGTTAAACAACCGTCCAGAAACTTTCTGCCTGGTGCGGTACCAAAAAGCGGTAGTACCGCTTTTTGCTACCGGACGCAGCAATAGATTGTGCTCAGTTGCTAAAAAGCCACTGCTGGGCTAGGTACTAAAAGCGGTAGTACCGCATTTTAGTACCTAGCGCGACAGTAGCTTTTTAACCACTTGTCAAAAGCTACTGCCCGCTCCGGTACTAAAATGCGGTAGTACCGGATTTTAGTAGCGTGCGCAGCAGAGCCTTTTTCCAACCTATAAAAGGCCATTGTTCACCTACCGCATTTTAGTACCTCGCGTGGCAGTAGCCTTTTGTATGTTGGAAAAAGCTACTGGCTGCCTAGGTAGAAAAATGCGGTAGTACCGCATTTTGCTACCTAGCGTGACTGAGAGATTTTTCGACCAAGTTGCTGATTCAACTGCGCGTCCGGTAGTACCGGTTGCCATTTGTGGTACTACCGCTTTACGGTAGCACCAAGTGTGGTACCGTTGTGGCCAGGTCCTATGTAGTTTGAAAATTGGTCTTCCGGTACCAGGTCCGATAATACCGGAGTTCTCCGGTAGTACCGCTTGAACTTCCGGTACTACCGCTGCATTAAAGACTCCAACGGCCAGATTTCTTAGAGGGGTATAAATACCCCTCCACCTACCTTGGGACAAGATGCTCATTCACATTAAAGTCAAGACCACTATTGGAGCCACCAAATCTTCAAGATCTCCTCAATCCACCACCCAAAGTCCTTGATCTTTGGGGAATCGAAGGAGGAGGCCCCGATCTACTACTTCACCAAAAGAGATCTTCATTTCCCCCTCATTCAATTGATGCCCCCTTTGCTCTAATGTTTTCTTGGAAACCCTTGTTCTTGTTTTGATTATTACAAGCTTGTATTTGATTGCTTTGACAGCTTGCTTGTATTTGGGAGCCTCCGATTAAGTTGTGGATGTGTGCCCCAAACTTGTAAAGGTGCCGGATTCCACCTTGAAGGTTGCCGATATAGTGGAAGGTGAATCAATCCCGTTGGGGTGAGATTCATCGGAGAACAAGGGAGGCCGTTTGTGGCATTGGTGGTTTGAAACCACCCCCTCTCCAAACGTAGACGTACTTCCCCTCAAAAGGAAGGAACTATGGGAAACAAATCCTTGTGTCTCCGCGTCCACCACTTTGGTTACTTCTATCCTTTACCGCACTTTACTTACTTATTCTTACCTTGTGTTGTGGTAGCTCTTGCATAATTGTCATATAGGTAAATTCACCTTAGTTGCATTATCTAGAGAATTTACCTTATTGTCAAACCTTAATTTGAAAAAGAAGAAAATTTGAAGTAGCGCCTATTCACCCCCCTCTAGGTGCCCATACGATCCTTTCAATTGGTATCAGAGCCTCGGCTCTTTATTTGGGCTTAACCGCCTAATATGGGTAGCAACGATGGGGATGGTGGCGGTGAGCCGACCCCGGTGACCATGGAAGATCTCAAAAACTTGGAAACAAGATTGAGATCTTCCTTGGTCAAAAAAGTCAAGAAGATGCTTGAGAAACTTCTTAAAGACAAAGAAGGCTCATCACCCCCATCTCCTCAAGAGGATCAACCATCTGTTTTACCTAAAGGGAATACATCGGTATCCCCCGAGGGTATGATGGTGGGGGGTAAACAAGGCAACACTAATTCCTCCACCAACTTGATGGGGGGAAGGGTGAGCACCGTGATTCTTGGTACTCTCCCTACCCTCCCATCCCTCACCCTCATGTGTACAATAGAGGTGACCCACCTAAGCTTGAAGAGTCTGCTACTTTTGCTCAATGGCAATCACTTGTCACATCCCAAGATTTTCCAAATCTTGTAATGTGGAAAATAAATAAATAAACAAAATAAAAAATTGTTGAAAATCAGGGTGAAAAGAAACTTTGTTCCTAAATGTAAACTTAAAATCCCATCTTGAACAAACTTTGGTTAACATTTGAATCCAACTAAATTCAAATCAAGTGAAATGCATTCTTCATAAATGCATCTGGAAATTTAAACACTTGGAAAATAAATCCAAACCCTAAACCCTAAATGGAATAAAAATCATTTCCAAGTTATCTCCAAGCCTATGGATTTGATCCATATAAAAATTGGTCAAACAAACATTTAAAAACGATCAAGAATGATTATTAGAAATATTATAAAACCATATAATTGGTTTCACCTAAATTGGAGCCATAGATAAAATTTTATGAATATAATAAGATAAGGAAATTAAATTTCCAAAGCTAATAAAGCCCTTATCTAGAATCCATACCAAATGGTGAGCAAATAATCCTAAAGATATTTAAAAGGGTAAATAAATCACAAATAAGATTTTACAAATTGGAATCACCAAGTTTGGATCTATAAATAAAAATATATGGATTTTATAAGATGAAGAAAGAAATATTAAATAAGGATTATTTAAAGACCAAATTAAACCTTGGCCTAATCCATTAAGCAAATGGAATGAATGGAATCCAAATCCAAATAAAATAAAAGGATAAAGAATTTCCAAAATAAAATAAAATGGCATTAACCATTCTATCTCTATTTTAATAAAAACAATAATTGTATAATTAATGAGAAAATAGTATTTTGGGATTTACCCAAGTGGAATAAAAGTTGTTTAATTAATTTAAATAAAATAAATTTTCAAAATAAAATTTAGGGAATTAGAACTATATTTAAATTCCATTGGAATTAAAACAAATACCCAATTCAAATGATTTATGAATCATATTAAATACTTTCCATGAATTATTTGACACCCTATTAATCAAATAAAAACCTACTGAAAAGATTTGGAAGGTTTAAAGAATTTAAATGGTGTTTGAAAATATTATTAAATCTTATTGATTTAAAACAAGGGCTTATTTGAATAATTAAAAGACCCAAAAAAAAAAACTTTATTTCAAAATTGACTTCAGATTATATTACTAATCAGTATTTAAACCTACACAAATTTTGGCAAAGGTTTGAATTCAAATGAGTGCTTGAATTAATTAAACAAAACCAAAACAGAAAATAGAAATGAAAAAGGAAAAACAATCAGATAAAAAAATGAATAGGTGCAGCGCAGCCCAGCTAGCCCACCTGGCCCAGCAAGCCCATCTCCCCAACCCACCCGCAGCGGACCATTTTCACTCACAAATGAACCCGCTGAGTCGATGACAGTTGGACCCCACCTATCCTCTCTCTCTCTCTCTCTCACTGCCAAGCGACACCACGCCAGGTCATCGTCTTCCTCACCCCGCTGACCCCGCCCCTCACCTCGCCGGACGTTGCAGGCGATTAAAGCCCGGCTTAATTCGCGTTAATCACGCCAGTAAACAGCCCCACGACCTTGCCCTCTTAATCGCCTCCCTACCCTCTCCATTTTCCCCCAGTCGTCGCCCCACTGGAGCCCCCAGGCTGTCCCAATTTCCCCCTGCACTGCCCTCTGCTCCGGCGAGCTCCACCAGCAATTCCGGCAGCCCCTCCTCTCCCCTCGCCCCCTCGACCATGATCACTTGCTTCCCACCTCCTGGCGAACCTCCCCGTAGCACCAGCTCGTCCCCGCGCGACCCAGAACCTCGACAACGACGACCTCAAGCTCCACCGCCGTCTGCCTCTTCTCTGACGACCTCTCCCCGGTAAGCCCGACCGCCTCTCTCCACCTAGTTGACACTTTTATACTCGCCTTCCTCTTGCGAAACTAACCATGCCTTATACTTGATCTAGCGTCGCCTCTAGCTTCGCCCCGACGACAGACAGAGCCGCCAGACGCCGTCTTGAACTCCAGCGAGGAATCCAAGCCACCATCGTGCACCCCTTGATAAACCACAAGCACGCTGAGCATCGCCGTGATCTCCCAAACCTGGTGAGCCACTCCTCTTCCTCCCTTGCTTCCTATTTCGCCAGCTTCGCCGCTAGCCGAGCGTCGCCGCCACGCGTTGCCGTCGAGCGCCGCCAGAACATGGTCAGAGTGTTGATAGCCGTTAGATGTTGATCTAATGGATGCGATAGAATCACTTAAAGCCGAAGAGGTATGCGATCTATGCCATGCGATGTAACTTAAATCCAGCGGTCCTCAGTGCATGATCCGAACGAACCGGTACCAGCAAATAGAATCAAGACACGTGTCCCTGTCCGTTTGATTTAAAACAGAATTGATCTATTAGATGTTCTAATTTGAAAAATTCATAATGTTCAAACCACACGTCCAAATTTTGCAAATTTTATATCAATGGAATCAGTAAGACAAGTACTTTCTGACCATGCACTTTGTTTAGTAAAAAGCTTCTGTTAAATTGATTGTTTTTGCAGAAACTTGTGTATGCATGTTTAGAATATAAAAAATGTTCTAAAATGATTTTTGAGATAAAATCTTTGGCAAATGGTTTTTTTTGAACCTACTGACCCTAGAAATCAATTGGTGGTTTCAAAAATGTATTTGGTGAAACAAAAGGATGAATCTTTGATTTAAAACATTTCTAGTCAAATAAAAATATGGTTTAATTATTAATAATGGTTTTGGAAGAAAACCTTTGAGAAATGTTTTGGAAATAAACTCTCTGACCCTAAACACAAGGTTTTAAGGTTTGAAAACATATTTTGTGAAACCTATAGAATGTTGCCTTATTAAAAGCATTTCATCACCACATAAAATAATGATTTGGTTTAAAAATGGTTTATGAAGTAAAACCTTTAGAAAATGGTTTTGCCACTTTATAAAATGACCATTAGGTGTTTTCAAATGTTTATGACCCATTATAAACCACTTTTACAAATAAAACAATATTTAGCATGCTTGCATGCATTGTTTTGTTTCTATCATTTTATGTGATGAATTGCTTGAATGGTAGATTGAAATATTGTTTGCTTGCTTGAATTGTAGTGATTTGAAGTGAGTGAACATTGCAAAGATCAAGGAGTGAACTTATACTCTCTACCAAAAAGGCAAGTGATGCTTCATACTTTTTTCCCACTATTTTCACTATGCATTAGTGATATTTCTAAGTAGGACTTGCATGGAATTTTGCTAAGTATAAACTATGCCATGTGAAATCCTAGTAGTTGAAACCGTAGTAGAAATTTCCTAAGTTAAGATTCCTACTACCATCATGCTTAGCTTAGCTAGTAGAAAACAAGGGTGGAATATATATTCATACTATGGAAAATTTCTAAGTCTGTGGACTTGTGTTTTGTTTAATAAAACAACTAAGTGAATGAATCACCTGGGTGGAATGGAAGGAATGGTTTGTGTTGAGTGGTTCACAAGGCCCATTTCTATGGTTTACCTTTGTGTATCTCACTTGTGGATGGCCACCCAGGAACAAAGAGATTTGAGATGTCAAATGTTGAGAAGCTTCAAGTGCAACCACTTGGCATTATGGGCTCTGCCTGGATCATATAGGTTGCAATAACTTAGCCAAATGGACAGTTGGTGGTAGGGGATGATAGGTTGGAGCGCGTCCATTCTGGTCTAAGGGAAGGCTTCTGAAAGATCTTGTCTTGGTGAAACCAAGTCTTGTGGGGAAAGTGCACAACCTCTGCAGAGTGTAAATCTAAGTACTTAGCCATGTCCCTGGTAAAGGACAATTTGAGCATCAAGACATGGAAGCTATCAAGAATATCCTCATCCCAATTTCTAAGTTAAAAACTTGTGGTTGAACAAGGGTTGAAGGATCACCAATTTCTATTGGGAGATGCCTTGGGTGATTTTTGACAAACAAAAACTTAGTGTTTTTCAAATGATAAGGAAAATCTATTTTGAGCAAAGCAAGCCTAAGCTCCACATGGCCAAATGCATATAGATGATAGACTCCACTATACTACCATAGTATCACTTGCCAATACAATTCAAATGTATTGACCCTTGTGGCTGTAACTTGTTATGTTGCAGATTTGTTTGATATTAGTGAAGTTTAAAGATTAGGATTACAAGTCTACAACCACCATATCTGCCTGTGGCACTTTGAAGATGAAGGACCCCATGCTATTGTTATATTCTGCTGCATTGTAATGAGATAGCCAAATGAGCTATGTAAGATGTAATAAATTATTTTATTCCTGGTTATAAAGTTGTATTATGACCTTTGTTTCTTGATATTACATCTTAACTGTGGATGATAGCTATTGATCCAGGGACTAGCATTGTAAACACAGGGATCTCTACCTTATTAAAGGTTGGGAACCTTACATCATAATGAGAACTCATGTGCGCAGCTCTTGCATTGAACTATGGAACATCATCGATCATGGACTCTTTATTGGGGATCCAAACAACTTGACAAGAAGAGAGGTTGTCAATAGTCAACTCAATGCCACTGCCTTGCATATGATTCAACAAGGATTGGGGACAAAGGATTATCCACACATTGATCACTTTAGCATTGCCAAGGAAGCTTGGGATGCCCTCACCACATTGTTTGTTGGAAATGAGAGTATGAGGAGGAACCGATATGATGCTCTAAGCAATGAAGCCGAAGGCTTCTACATGAAAGAAGGTGAAGATCACGAAGACATGTACCGAATGCTCAAGACCACCGCCATCGCTTTTAGAAATGTGGGTGCCTCACATGTGGATGATGCATGGATAAAAAGGAAATATGTGAGTGCACTCATGCCTTTTGAGCCCACCGACTTGAAGAGCCTACAAGGAAGACACAACTACCATCTCATGACCTCAAATGAAGTTATGCAAGAGATGGTCGCCTTCAAAGTAGCCGCTAAGAATGCCAAAGATGCTCGTGCTCGTGCTCTTGGTATGAGCAATGTTGTCAATGTTGCATTGAAGGCCAAAGTTGTGGACCATGGGGATGAAGATGATAGTGATGAAGGCCTCTCCATGGACCATCCCGATGAAGTCAAGATTGCTCATGGTCAATATATGGCCTTCTATGCAAAGAACTCTTGGAAGAACCCCGCCAAGGCCAAGATGGAAATGCAACGGAGAAGCAACTAAAATGGGAATAGAGAGAATACCACTAGGTTGAGAACTTGCTTCAATTGTGGTGACCGCTATCACTTTGTGGCAAGTTTCCCCTATGAAAATAGAGAAGATCATGGTGGTAAACTTGTGTTGAAGAAGACCCTCAAGGCACCTTACAAGACACCTTTTATCAAGAAGAATCCCATCAACAAGAAGTTGGGAGAAATTGTCTTGATCACTCATGAAGAATACTCCTCCGACAATAAAGATGATGAAGATGAGGAAGAGGAAACTTCTAATGGTGTTTCTGCTTTAGCCACCACTTCTACTCCGACATTCTCACTCTTCGATTCTCCAAATGAGAACTCTCCCACCAAGAACGTCACTTGCCTTATGGCAAGAGGAACGGAGGTATCCTCATCATCCCGCTCTACTCCCTTAGATAATGATGAAATTGATGATGAGATGTCTCTTGATGTTAAAAAGGAATTAATTGCCTTTGATGAGTTTATGACTAACCTAGAAGGAGATGCTAAGTTACATTTTGGAAACATCTTAGATCAACTTTCACATACTCAAGAGCTTCTAGATGTAAGATGTAAACTTGGGCATGAACACTTGATTGAGCTAGAGGCTTTAAACGATGCTCTAGAAGAAGAACAAGAAACTAGGTTATCACTTGAGTTAAAACTTGAAGGGCTTGATGAGGCCAATGACATTATTGTTAACAAACTCATCAAAGAGCGTGATCATGCTATTGCTAAATACAAAAGGGCTAAAAATGACAACATTGAGTTTGGTGTGGTTCATGAAAAACTTGCCGAGGACTTTAGGTTGCTTAACAAGGCCCACAAGGCTTTGGAGAGTGAACTATTGTCACTCACAAAGTCCCATGAAATGCTTCAAACTCAATTGGCCAATATTCCTTCACCTATTAACTTCATTCCGTCTAGTAGTACAACAATTCTTGAAGAGAATGCTAGGTTGAAGGGGGAGCTTTCTAAGGCCACATTTCCACAAGGAAAAAAGTCCATTGATGATGTTTTGAGCAAGCAAAGGCCTAGTGGTGATAAAGGGGGCATTGGTTTTGTCTCCAATACTAATAAGAAGAAGAAGAATAACAAGAAGAAGGCCAAGCCCGCACAAGAGACCAACAAGACCATTGTGGATAGTAAGACCACAAGTGGTAAAACTATGTCTCATGATCACTTTGTGGGAAGTGCTAACCTTCACTATGTTCTAATGCATGATTATTATGGTGATGTGTATGTGCAATATGTTGGCCCTTATGATGGGTATATTGCTTCGTCTATTTGGGTTCCCAATACCCTTGTTGCTAACAAAAGAGGACCCATTGAAAAATGGGTACCTAAAAATTAGCTTGATCTTTTGTAGACTTATGCTTCCGGAGGGTCAAAGTGGGTGCTTGATAGTGGTTGCACAAGTCATATGACCGGAAGCTCCTCTATTTTTCAAGATCTAAGACCAAATGATGATCAAATATCTGTCACCTATGCCGACAAGTCAAAATCTAAGGTATTGGGTTTCGGCAAGGTTGTGGTTGCTCACGACATTACACTCGTGAAAGTCATGCTTGTTGAGACCCTTGGGTACAATTTACTTTCAGTCTGTGCTCTTGGAAAGATGGGCTTTTCCGTATTTTTACATAATGATCTTGTGGTTCTCATGTGGAGCAAGTCTCTCAAGGTCGCTTTCGTTGGATATGTCAAACATGACTTGTATGTGGTGGACTTTTCGGGGCAAGCCACTACAAGTGTGATGTGCTTATTCGGAAAGGCCGATGTGGGTTGGTTATGGCATCGCCGACTAGCCCATGTCAATATGAGAACTTTGCAAAGTCTCCGCAAGGAGGGCCATATTGTTGGACTAAAAGAAAATGTCTCCTTTGCCAAAGATCGTGTTTGCAGGGCATGTGTTCTAGGGAAGATGCATGATGCTCCTCACAAGCCTAAGAACCGCATTTCGTCCACCAAGATCTTGGAGCTTCTCTATGTGGACCTCTTTGGTCCTCCATCTCATGCAAGTCTTGATGGGAAGAAATATTGCTTGGTGATTGTTGATGATTTTTCAAGATACTCATGGGTATATTTCTTCAAGTTAAAGAGCGAGACCCAAAAGACATTCATCGACTTCATCAACATGGTCCAACGTCAACACAATCTTACCGTTTTGATCATAAGAAGTGACAATGGCACCGATTTCAAGAACTACACCTTGTATGATTTTCTTAGTGATGAGGGGATTAAACATCAATATTCCACTGCATACACCCCTCAACAAAATGGTGTGGCCGAAAGGAAGAACCGAACTCTTATTGAGATGGCTAGGACCATGTTGGCGGAGTTTAAATCTCCATACAACTTTTGGGCCGAAGCCATCTCCACCGCTTGCCATGCTTCAAACCGGCTCTACCTCCGCAAAGAAATCGACAAGACTCCATATGAAATACTTACCGGTAACAAGCCCAACATATCTTACTTCCGGGTGTTCGGTTGTAAGTGTTTCTATCTAATAAAGGGGGTTCGCTTGTCCAAATTCGAGTCTAAAGCATTAGAGGGTATTTTTGTTGGCTATGGTCTCGAATCTCACACTTATAGAATCTATGATAAGCTATCCAGAGCCTTCATAGAATCTTGTAGTGTGACCTTCGAAGAATATGATGGTCCCCAAGGGGGGCGTGTTGATGCTTGTGATGCAGATGATGAAATGCCTCAGGATGCCATAGGAAGAATGGGTGTGGGATATATCCGCCCCATTGAGGAGCCCCTTATGGCGGATCGAGAAGAACTATGCTCCACTCGAGTGGAGCCCTCATCTTCACAACATCAACAAGCTCCATCCACCAAGGAGGACAATGACTCAAGCCAAAGACAAGATGTGGATCCTCATCATGATGATCATTGTGATAACTCAAGTCAAGGGGAGGTTGATTCATTCGCGAGGATGTCAAGTGGTGCCAACGCAATTACTCAAGGAAGATCTGTACAAAATGCCTTGAGACAAGCAGAAATTGATGCTAGAAGAGTACTTGATCAAGACCAAGGTCAATCTTTGCCTCTAAATGAAGAGAATGAGTCCGACAATGATCAAGGTCGAATTGATGGTCAAGACGAGGATCAAAATGATGAAGAGGGTCCTCGAAGAAACAACACGGAGATCCACGCTCGTCGCGAAGCTAGAAATGAAAGAATGTTGGAATTAAGAGATCACTCTCTACAAAATGTAGTTGGTGATCTAAGGAAAGGTATTTCCACAAGAGCACAATTGAAGAGGTTCAGTGAACATCAAGCACACATCTCCATGATTGAACCAAAGAAAGTTTGGGAAGCTCTTGAAGATTCGGATTGGCTAGAAGCCATGCACCAGGAGCTCAACAACTTTGAGAGAAACAAAGTGTGGAAGTTAGTAGAGAAGCCAAAGGATTGCCGCAATGTTATTGGAACAAAGTGGATATTCAAGAACAAGCAAGATGATCATGGAATTATAGTAAGGAACAAGGCTAGATTGGTTGCACAAGGGTATTCTCAAATTGAAGGCATCGACTATGGAGAAACTTATGCACCTGTGGCTCGCCTTGAGTCCATCCGTATCCTCCTTGCTTATGCGGCACATCATAATTTCAAGTTACAACAAATGGATGTATAAAGTGCATTCCTTTATGGTCCATTAAATGAGTTGGTATATGTTAAGCAACCCCCGGGATTTGAGGACCCCAACTTCCCAAACCATGTCTACAAACTTGATAAGGCGCTCTATGGGCTCAAGCAAGCCCCACACACGTGGTATGAGCACCTTAGAGAGTTATTATTTGACTGTGGCTTTGAGGTTGGGAAAATCGATCCCACTCTTTTTACTAAGTGAGTCAATGGGGAGATTTTTGTATGCCAAATATATGTTGATGATATTATCTTTGGCTCATCTAACAAAGCTTTTAATGATGAATTCTCAAAGCTTATGACTAGTAGGTTCCGGATGTCCTTGATGGGGGAGTTGAGAGTATTTCTTGGCTTTGAGATCAAGCAAGTTAGAGGAGGGACATTCTTCAATCAAGCCAAGTATACTCAAGATATGCTCAAGAGATTCAAAATACAATATTTAAATGGAGCTCCTACTCCCATGGCTATAAAGACTCGTCTAGAACAAAATCCAAATGGTAAAGATGTGGATCAAAAGGTATACCGGTCCATGATTGGTTCTTTTCTTTACCTTTGTGCATGTAGACCCGATATTGTGTTGAGTGTAGGTGTGTGTGCAAGATATCAAGCGGCTCCTAAAGAAATCCATTTGATGGCGGTCAAGAGAGTCTTTCGATATTTAGTTCATACCCCATTTTATGGTCTTTGGTATCCTCGAGGATCAACATTTGCCCTTTCTGGATACACGGATTTAGATTGGGCGGGTGATAAGGATGATAGAAAAGCAACATCCGGGGCTTGCCAATTTCTTGGTAGGTCCTTGGTATGTTGGTCTTCTAAGAAGCAAAATTGTATATCTCTCTCTACCGCCGAAGCCGAGTATGTCGCTGCCGCTAGTGCTTGCACTCAATTGCTATGGATGAGGCAAACTTTAATGGAATACGGTGTCCATTGTGACAAAGTGCCTCTTTTATGTGACAATGAAAGTGCCATCAAGATTGCATACAATTCGGTGGATCACACAAGGACAAAGCATATTGATATTCGTCATCATTTCATTAGAGATCATGTTGCTCGAGGTGATATTGATCTATCCTATGTATCAACCAAAGATCAATTTGCCGATATCTTCACGAAGCCACTTGATGAAGCAAGGGTTTGCTACTTGAGGAATGAACTAAATATCGTAGATTCAAGGAGTTTGACTTGATTATATTGCACTCTCACCTAATACTTGACCCATATTTGGTTTAGGTGTAGGCATGAACATAGGGGGAGTGCGGTCCTAATTGATTGGACCATCCCTCCCCCCATCATGTGCAAAGTAAACAAAATCATTCCTCTTAATATCATTTTGTGATATGTGAGCTTAATGATGAGTCTCGGTAATGGACCCAAGATATATCTTCGTGGTGCCAAGCCGAGTATACTCAAACATGGTGGCCTAGGCCACCGCCCCTCTCAATCGAGAGGTTTATGTGCTTACTCGTGTTTGACATTTTTGAATTGGTTCTTACTCGTGTTTGTCATCCTCTAGTTGGTTGTGTTCTTTTGGTCCTGCACTCACATTTGGCTCTCCATATGTTTTTAGTAATTTTTGAGTGCATTGGCCCATATCAGTGTGACTCTCTAAACCCATGCCATTCTTATCCCCCGACAAAACTCATCTACTCTGCACAAGAACCTTCCGTTTTATGTATCTTGGCTCTCTGTCCTGATGGTTACGGTACTACCGGTTCTCACTAGCGGTACTACCGCCAAACGGTACTACCGGAAATGACTAGTGGTACTACCACGTCTGGATCAGTTTCCAGGGTCCTGTCTGGAAATTTCCCAGGTGCGGTACTATCGGTAGTTGTCTATGGTACTACCGCATAGCGGTACTACCGCTCGTGGCTCCGGTACTACCGCTTGTGCGTGTCGGTTAAGATTGGAGACATGGGAGAGGCACCTCTCAGTGCCTCATTAGTCCCCCATCTCCACTCCTCACCAGCGCCGCCGCCGGAGCACGAGATCACCGAAGGAGCCCCGTCCCCCTTCTCCTTTTCCCGGATCCACACCGGATCCGGCCTCCTCGCGGGCTCCTCCTTATTCTCCACCGCCGTGGACACCGGTACTACCGCCCTCCTCCTCTTCTCACTTGTTTTCTCCATTGAATCTAGGGTAACTTTGATTCTTGGCTAAAACACGTATTCTTGAGGTTGTACCGTGTGCTATCTACCAGATCTACCACTTTGTCCGCTGGAATTCTTGTTTTACAACAAATTTACTACCCGTACTTGGATTTCTGTCTCAGATCTGCACTGAGGTCGCGGGCCGGTAGTACCGGGGATATTTTTCCGGTACTACCGCCGGTGCAGGTCCGGTACTATCGCCCTGTACTGACAACAAATTTGTTTTAATACCATGAGTTCCATCCTCTGTTTGTCTCGGGTTCTTGTGCCCTTACCCCTATGCTATCTCCCTCATTCTTTCACAGGTGCAGGGGGTTCCCGGGGATCGCGCAAACGCTCCAAAGCTCACCATGAGATCGATGACTATGAGTCAGAGTCAGAGACTGAGTCAGAATAGGAGGTCATGCCTCAACCTAGCGCCCGTCTGAAACTGCAAACAACTCTTGGTCGTAGGGGTGGGGGGTCAAGCAAAGTGCTGGTCATGGTAAAGCCCCTCCATCTCCTCCTCCCTCCGGTCCTCTCAAGAGCCACAGTTCAGGGCCATCTGGGCCAAAGCTGCTATATGATTTGTCAGAGACAAAATTTCATGACCCGCGGGTTGTCAATCCATATGTGGCTGCTCGCTCTCATACTCGGGAAGGTAGCCTCTTCTATTTGGAGTTCCAGGAGCGGGTGTTCCATGAGATCCTCATGAAAGATGACAAAATTGTGGTTCCTCAAAAGTGGATCAGATGAATCATGTGAGGAAGAACCTGAACTACTTTGGTGAAGCTCTTGATATTTGCACCAACATTGGCTTGCTTCCCATTATGGATTTCCGGTGCAACTATGACCCAATGCTCATTACTCAGTTCTATGCAACCGTTCACTTTGCCAAGAATCATACTCGGACTCTCACCTGGATGACCGAGGGTGTTTTCAAGCAAGCAATGTTGGCTGGTTCGCGGCTATTCTCGGGTACAAAGACCATGGCAAAGACACTCCCATTGGCTTTCGGTGCCATGACAATGATCGCCCCAGGAAGAAGGATGCTCTTGCACCACTATACATCCGGGGGCGCGGCATCCCTGGAAAGATCAAAGGGCTTCTACCTACATATGACATCTTGCATCGCATCTTCCGTGAGACCATCGCCCCCCGTGCTGGGAATGTTGATGAGATAAATGCCTTCATGGTGGATATTATGCTCGCCACCCATCACCACCGTGACTCTGGCCTACCTATGGATGTGATGGATGTTATTTGGAATGAAATGGTCTGTGCCACTTTTCAAAGGAGGGTGCCTCCTTTTGCTCCGTACATCATGGCTCTCATTATTAGCAAGTGCCCTGTGATTGCCCGTGACTTGCCTTCTCTTCGCCTTGTCACCCATCGCCACAAGAATCTGTTGATCAAGACCCATCTCAAACCACGCAATGCCGATGGTCAGATTGTTGATGAGGATGGGAACCCTGTTGTGGAGGAATCCGGTGATGCTGATGATGCCCAGCAGGATGCTGCCTTTGTGGTATCACGTCACAAGCCCGCTTAGCCATCTTGGGCCAAGAGGTTTGAGGCCAAACTCAAGAAGATATTCTGCCTCCAAGTGGACAATCAGAAACGCATGTACGAGGCCCATGTCTATGCCAAGAAGTCATGTGCTCGTCAGATGGAAATGATGGAGGCTCAAGGCTTGACCGTCTCCAAGGGCTCCGAGAACAACATTACCCCAGAAGACCAATGGATCTCCAAGCACAGCCACTGGGATGATGATGCCACCTCCTCCTTCCGTGCCCCGCCAACTCATGATGATGCATGGGAGGAATGGGTTGATGATGATGACGAGTGATCTCCGGGACGTTAGTGTTGGTCTTGTCCCTTTTTGGCGTCTTGATGCCAAAGGGGGAGAATTTGCACATTAGGTATGCGGGATTGTAAGATCCCTCCTTTGTAAAGGAAAAGGATCCTGTGATTGCAATGCTAGTCCCTGGATCAATGATAGCATCCACAGTTTAAGATGAAGTACAAAGATACAAAGGTCATTTATTACATCCATTCCAGAGATAAAACATAGTCTTTTACAACTCAAGGCCACAGGCCTAATACAAGAGTTTTGGAATAAGTAAATAAACATAAGTCTTCATCTTCATGTGCCACAAGCAAGCATGTTGAGTGTAGACTCATGACACCTAATCATCATCGGAATAACCTGCAACATCACAAGTTACAGCCACAGTGGGTCAATACTTTGGAATAGTATTGGCAAGTGATACCTTAGTAAATTTTAAGTGGACTATATTACTACATGCATTCTGGCTAAGTGTAACTTGGCTTGCTTTGCTCAAAATAAGTTTTTCCTATTAGTTGAAATCACTAAGTTTTTCTTTGTCAAAAACTTTCCCAAGAAACCATCAATAGACATTGAGGTCCTTCACCCTTGTTCACCCACAAGTTTTACTTAGAAGTTGGAGTGATGAGATTCTTGATAGCTTCCATGTCTTGATGTTCAAGTTGTCCATTGCCATGGACTTGGCTAAGTACTTAGATTTTTCCATCTGCAGAGGTTGTGCACTTTCCCCACCAGACTTGGTTTCCCAAGACAGGACCTTTCAGAAGCCTTTCCTTAGACCAAATGGACGCGCTCCAACCTACATTCCCACTACCACCAACTGTCCAAATGGCTAAGTTCTAGCAACTTATGTGATCCAGGCAGAGCCCATATTGCCAAGTGGCTGCACTATAAGCTTCTCAACACTTGGCCTCTAAAATCCCTTTGTGCCTGGGTGGCATACCACAAGTGAGATACACAAGGTAAACCATGTCCATGGGCCTTGTGTAACCACTCAACCAAAAACCACCATTCAAGTCCCATTCCACCCAGGAGGTTCATTGACTTAGTTGTTTTATTAGGAAAAACATAAGTCCAAAGACTTAGAAATATTTTCATCATAGCATGTATATACTTTACCAACCCTTGTTTGCTACTAGCTAGGCTAAGCATGGCATAGTAACTTAACTTAGGAAATTTCCTAGCAATTCTACAATTCTACAACTACTTAGGATTTCCCAACATAGCATTTGGCAAAAAAAACAGCATGCAAGACTTAGCAAAATATTTCTAATGCTTGTACAAAATATAGGGATGGAAATATTCATGAAGTACCACTTGCCTTGGTAATGGGGAGAGTAGCACTCTTCACAATCACAATCACTAGCACCAAAATCTACACAAAGATTATAACCACAATCACATACAATTTATATACAAACAAAAGTATGTATGCATGCAAGAATGCTAAGTGATGATTTTTGAAATTCCACCAAGCAAGTGCACAGTACTGAACCAAAACCAAGTTGAAAACTTGCCAAACCAAACTTATTTAGCACTAAAACAAGTTACTAAACAAATTCTATACTTAAAATAGTCCTAAACAAGTTTCTGCATAAAAAGTCATTTTAACAGAAACTTTTCACTAAACACATTGCATAAACAGAAAGAGCTTGTCTCCCTGATTCCAACGACATAAAATTTGCAAAAATATAACGTGGGAATCAAAAGTTATAGCTATTTCAATTTTGGATCAAAATCTGATTTCAAATCTGTTTTTGAATCTAACCCTAGCCACGTGTCTTAACCCTACTGGCGCGTACCGGTTCGGACGGATCGAGCTGTGCGGGCCGTAGGATCTAAGTTAGATCTGGCGGCTCAGATGCGTGCTTACCTCTTCGCTTAAGTTCTAATCTCAGCCGCAGGATCTGCATCTAACGCTCCTAATCGCTTTGACCAAATACGAGCGGCGCTAGCGGCGGCGACTGGCAGCGGCGCGTCTGACAGCGGTGGCGCTGGCGTCCTAGGTCGTGCGGGTGAGGGGGAAGTGGCTTACCAGATCCGCAGGAGGCTGCTGATGCTCAAGGTGGCGTTGGCTCTGGAAGGGGCGCACGGGCACGGTCACTAGGGCTCGTCGGAGTTGCGGGCGGCGTCTGTCGCTTGCAGTCGAGGTTGTTGCCGAGGTTTGGAGTCGCCCTAGCACGAACCAGAGGGATCAGGAGATGCACAAGACGCAGGCGAACACTCACGTATGAAAGAGGGGGCAAGGGGCGCTCAGGTTTTACCTCAATTGGTTGCCGGAGTCTAGCGGCGGCGCAGGTGGTTGCAGGCACGAACGGGGATGACGGCCTGGGTCGCAAGAATGCACACGAAGGGTATCAGGGGGTGCGCGATATCAAGCTGGTTGCAGTGGTTTGTACGAGAGAGAGGGGGGCGGTCGAGGCTTACCGGAATTATTCGCCGGAGCCGTCAGTACTGCGGTGCTTCGAAGACAAATGCGCGCAGCCTGGTGGCGGAGTGAGCGAGGAGAGTGAGGGGAAATGATCATGGTGTAGAGGGGACTAAATAGGCCCAAGCGCGACAGGAAACGCTTGCGGCATCAAGGCTTATTACGCCGCGCCATTACCGGCATTGACAGCAGTGGCGACGTGGTCTGCGGGCGCGTTTTGGGGAAGACGAGGGTGACGTGGAGAGGGCCCGCTCGTCAGCGAAACGCGCAGAGAGGAGGTGGGGTCTGGTTGTCAGCGACTGCTTGGGTGCGCTTGCGCGTGCGAGAGAGATAGAGGAAGGCCGGGTGGGCTAGTTGGGCCAGTTCTGTTGCTAGGCTAGAATAGTGGCGCCTGGCCCTTTTCTTTTCTTTTGTCCTTTTCTTTTTCTGTTTTAATTTTTAGGAAAGGTTTTCAAATGAAATCAAGTCTCATTTGAATTCAAATCAATTTGGGGTTTTTTGCAGGGTGCAATAGTCTCAAATACTAGGCATGAAATCCTGTGGTTGTTTTGCAAGGCTTGGTCACTTTTGGAGAAACAAAATATCAGGGACTTGGTACCTGATTTGCAATGTTTGAAAAATGGTTTTTGGAACCATTTCCAATTTATAAACCTTGGTTTAAATTCTACACTCAAACCTTTCAACAAAGAAGGCAAACAATCTAGGTTCATAAACATTCAACTTTCAAATGGGGATGGCCATTTGATTTAAGTTTGCTCACATGAAATGATAGCACTAAGTGCTTTGCTTTTCTGAAATGAGTTTTGAAAATGATCTCAATTATATATGCATGCATGAATGATATGCAATCTTTGAAATCATGATTTTAGGGATGTTACAAATCTAACCCCCTTAAGGTGAATCTCGCCCTCGAAATTCGGATTGGCTAGCAAATAGGTGAGGGTGGTCTTTCCGAAGATCATCTTCTCTTTCCCAAGTTGCTTCCTCTTCGGAATGATGATTCCACTGCACTTTGCAAAACTTGATAGTCTTTGTCCTTGTGACTCTTTCTGCAGTCTCAAGAATTTTGATAGGTTTCTCTTCATAAGTGAGATCACTTTCTAGTTGTACTTCCTCCAAAGGTATAGTATCCTTCAAAGAAGTTTCTTCCATCTCTGGATGACATATCTTAAGCTGACTCACATGAAACACATTATTGACAGCTGACAGTGATTCTGGCAATTCAATTTCATAGGCAACTTCTCCTTTGCGACTCAAGATCTTAAATGGCCCAATGTATCTTGGTGCCAACTTTCCTTTGACTCCGAATCTTTTCACTCCACGAAGTGGTGATACTCTAAGATAGGCTCTATCGCCAACTTCGTAGGTGACTTCTCTACGCTTAGGATCTGCGTAGCTTTTCTGTCGGGACTATGCTATCTTCAACCTGTCCTTAACCAACTTGACCTTCTCTTCGGCTTCTTTGATAAGATCTGGCCCGAATAAACTTCTTTCTCCCACACCATTCCATAACAATGGGGTGGTACACTTTCTTCCGTAGAGAAACTCAAATGGTGCCATCTTAATGCTGGCTTGATAGCTGTTGTTATAAGAAAATTCTGCGTAAGGCAGACTTTCATCCCAACTGGCTCCATAGTCTAGGGCACATGCCCTCAACATGTCTTCCAGAATTTGATTAGTCCTTTCCGTTTGTCCATCGGTTTGAGGATGAAATGCAGTGCTAAATTCCAACCTCGTTCCCAATGACTCATGTAGCTGTCTCCAAAAATGGGAAGTGAATTTAGTTCCCCTATCAGACACAATACTCTTGGGCACACCATGTAGACATACAATTCTACTCATGTAGATCTTGGCTAACTTGGCACTTGTATAAGTTGTCTTCACGGGTATGAAATGAGCCACTTTAGTTAGGCGATCCACTACTACCCATATGGAATCATATCCTGATCTGGTCCTTGGTAATCCGGTAATGAAATCCATACCAATCTTGTCCCACTTCCTATCAGGAATAGGTAGTGGTTGAAGCAAACCTGCTGGTTTCTGATGCTCCGCTTTTACTCTACTACACACATCACACAAAGCAATATGTTCGGCGATGTCCCTCTTGAGATTGTTCCACCAAAACCTTTCTTTCATGTCCATGTACATTTT